>WSFP011430839.1:0-21662 GCA_009831015.1 Picea engelmannii | reverse complement strand
TTTACCTCGAGGTTAAAATCTACATGAGGCTTATCTCACATAAGATGGAAAATTATAGGGAATTATTCCCTATGTTGGGAAATCATACCACCCCTTTCCTTGGGGAACTAATCCAAGGAATAAATACATAAAAAAACCCTTATTTTAGTTTGGATATAGTAAAATACCATTATGGATGGAGGGACTATGAGAGTTATCATTTAACACTAACCAAGATTATGATTGAAGTGGAGAATCTACAAGTTAAGGAAATTATCATTTATGATTTAGGTGGTGGACCAAAGAAGGATCCAATTGATGCAAATAGAAACAATTGCATGAAACACTATTAGATGATTTAGTTCATTATTTTCATAGTATTGAATGTTCCACTTGAAACAATAACCAAAGTTCCTATTGGGGAGGGCATGTAATAAGTCTACTAGACTTGAACAGGACTCAGGAGTAGATGAGATACTCCTTACCAATGAAAATTATATCTTAATAATATATTTGAAGAATGGAAAGACTATCCCAATACCAAACCAATATCTATATTCACTAGCTAATAATTTAATCAAGGAGGTGATAGAGACAAATGACAACGATACACTAATAATATTTACAATAAATAATGTCATCCACATTAAGAACCAAATGATGTCTTCATCAACTCGATGTCAAAGTCCCCTTGTTTGATGGTTAGAATGGATCACTAGGAACCATTCCAAGGTAAAATTAAGGGTAAATCTAGTATCTGCCCTTTCCATGTAATATACATCCAATGCATAATCTATTAGCTACATGTATGTGTGTTATTGTGCACATACTAGATCCAATACACAATCAAAATTCATTAATATTGGTCTTTCACCCAATGCACAAAATAAGTGTGGAAATCCAAGGTTGGATTGAACCGTAGGATTCCAAGGAGGACAATGGTTTTGTAAGTCAATTGCCTTTTCAAATTTATGAATCTAATGATCAAACCCTTGATTATTTTGATATGGTAAAGGAACTCATGAGGATGCTTCCAGTATCCCATGTGATTAACAACATGGTAGCCTAGAGGAGGAATTATTGAATTATCTTCTTGTGATTGGGACATATGGATGGGATGTAGCATAGCAAATTAATTTATGGATATCACATCTATGAAACCAATGATGAGAACCATAAAAATAAAATTTTGTATTTGGTACCTCTTATACAACCAAATTTTATGGATGTGTGTGGATCATTTTTCTTAGTTGATGAATAGCCATATAATCTCTTCTATAGGGAAGATTTGTTGCATCATTTTCATGGAATTTTCCATCCATTATTGTCTCTATATCTTACTTAGTTCATGTATAAAAAATTAGCAAAGGGTCATGATCTTAAGGGTACAATATTTTTGGGAAACAACTTATACAACCTTTGGTATATTGCAGGGATTTTCAGCCTCATGTGTGAGGGAAACAAGGCCTAGTTCATGAATACATTTACTCTTTAAAATCTTATTATAGTTCTCAATATTCATGTGCATTTGTGATTGAGGCAAGCATGAGGAGAAAAAATGTTATAGAATATTTGTGGAGCCTCCTAAGCCCTTGCTGATTAAGGATGTCAATGATGATATCTCATGGCTAAATCAATGGTGTTTCTATGCACTTTCGAAATATGGTGATTACATCATCCCCATCCACTATTGGATAAAGGGAGCTTGCAAAGGTGTTTTCCATCAATGGCATGATCTTGGTTTTCTTCCCCATATTCAAGAATACACTTAATTTTCTAGCCAATCAATGATGGTTTAGATTCCAACATATCTCTACCATATGATTGATGTGTCCTTGTTTCAGGTCATAACCAAGCACAAGGTAAGATCTAATGGTGTTTATGAGATGATTTGGTGACTACATATGCTTTAATACTTCACCTAGAATGTTCATATAATTATATTAGAGTAGGGTAAGATGAATAAGCTAAAATTTGCGAGAATTAGGTTTTGTTTCTGTGTTCCCTTTGAGATTTTTGGATTATGCCTTGCTTTGCATAACCAATTTTGAAAAATCTAAACAAAGACACTTTGCATTGTATGTGTGGTTATGGGATGTGAATGTTGATCCATCCTGCCACATGTTTTTACTTACTTTCATATTAGTTTCTTAGTAGGTACAATAGAGATTGAGGTTCTCTTGCACCCTTCTAGCATCATACAAGTCCCCATTTGGAGCTAGTTGTTTTTCTCAAATTGAATTTACAAATTGCAGCATTTATCCTGGCACTAAAGAGGATATGCATTATCATGTGTCTAGTTTGTTGTTAGAAGAATAATCAAATATTGATTGGTTGATGGAAGACACCCTTTGGGTTCATATTATGTATTTACTTGTTGTTATGGTCAATTTTTCCATTGAAATTAGTGTTGACGGTAGGCATCCTTTGGGTTCATATTATGGATTTACTTGTTGTTATGGTAAATTTTCAACACTTGCAGCAAGAAAAGTATGTCTTGAGATCAAGTTATAGTAGTGGAGACTATGAGGATTTTCCAAGTATGGAACATTTGCTAAATTGTGATAATTCCACTAGATATAGCTCACATAAACCTGCCTGAACTTTTAGGATTCTTAGTATTTATTGTAGAAGACTTTATTATTGTCTTGTAAGACCTCCAGGTGACTTAGAAACAAGACTACATGTTTTGACCTAATTTCATATTAGTTTCTTAGTAGGTACATTAGAGACCGAGGTTCTCTTGCACCCTTATAGCAGCATAAAAGTCCCCATTTGGAGCTAGTTGTTTTTCTCAAATTGAATTTACAAATTAAGGCATTTATCCTGACACTAAACAAGATATGCATTATCATGTGTTTGGACTATTGTTAAAAGAATAATAAAATAGTGATTGGTTGATGGCAGATACCCTTTGGGTTCATATTATGTATTTACTTGCTACTATGGTCAATTTTTCCATTGAAATTAGTGTTGATGGTAGGCATCCTTTGGGTTCATATTTTGGATTTACTTGTTGTTATGGTAAATTTTCATGATTATGAAAAGTAGGTCTTGAGATCAAGTTATACTAGTGGAGACTATGGGAATTTTCCAAGTATGGAACATTTTCTAGATTGTGATAATTCCACTAGATATAGCTCACATCAACCTGCCTGAACTGTTAGGATTCTTGGTATTTCTTGTTGAAGACTTTATTATTGTCTTGTAAGACCTCCAGGTGACCTAGAAAAAAGCCTACATGTTTTTACTTACTTTCATATTAGTTTCTTAGTAGATACAATAGATATTGAGGTTCTCTTTCGCCCTTCTAGCAGCATACAAGTCCCCATTTGGAGCTAGTTGTTTCTCTCAAATTGAATTTACAAATTGCGACATTTATCCTGACACTAAATAGGATATAAATTATGATGTGTCTAGAATTTTGTTAAAATAATAATCAAATAGTCATTGGTTGATGGTAGACACCCTTTGGGTTCATATTATGTATTTACTTGCTGCTATGGTCATTTTTTCCATTGAAATTAGTGTTGATGGTAGGCATCCTTTGGGTTCATATTTTGGATTTACTTGTCGTTATGGTAAATTTTCATGATGAATTATAAATAAGATCTATAAAAAACACTTGCAACAACAAAATTAGGAATTGAGATCAATTTATAGTAGTGGATACTATGGGAATTTTCCAAGTATGGCACATTTGCTAGATTGTGATAATTCCACTAGATATAGCTCACATCAACCTCCCTGAAATTTTAGGATTATTAGTATTTCTTGTTGAATACTTTATTATTGTCTTGTAATACCTACAGGTGACCTAGAAACAAGCCTACAAATAGATTCTTGCAGATGGAATTTTTACTATTGGACATTCCCTATTAGTTGATGAATCTGGAAGCAAATTTGTTGCTAAATATTAAAAAAATACCCTTATAAGTATGGTTGTAAGATGGTAGATGGAAATTTTGATAAATGGTGTGGGATTTAGTATTGAAAAGGGTTTTATTGATGCTTGACATATCAAATGAAAGTGGGAATATTTTCCCTACAAATATTACTCAACACTAAAGTAGCAATAAATTCCACCTTGAATGTAGCGTACAACATTCATATCAACAACCTTCAATAGAGATGTCTAGAAGAGATGAGCTAAAATAATAACTTATACATTTCAGATCTAATAAAGGTGTGACTATAGCATATTTCAAACATAAAGAGTGATTAATCACTAGAATGCCCTAGCCTAATAGAATATAAGTGGTGGTTACCCCTTGAATGCATGGCCATAGAAATATTTATACATGAGAATCAAGATATAATGAAGGAGGGTGTTCAAAGTATTATTCCATCCTTTTCCTACAATCTTAAGTTCCACTTCTTAATGGAAATTTAGTAATGTTCGATGGTTTGAAGAAGTTGAGTCATGTAAGCAATTAGCTTGAAGTCTCTTCACAAACTTGATGAGAGAAAAATGAATACGAAATTTGATCACATCTTTCTAGCATGTTTGAGAGTCAATTCTTCCTTTGGATGGATGAAATATATAGGGAAATGTGGGGAGAAAACCCTTCTCCTTAATACCTATATCGAGGTTTTATTGATAGGCTCTAAGGATATACTCACCAAGGGAAAGAAGATCTCCATTTATGGAATCCTCCAAAACATGTTTTATGGTGAGAATCAATGATCTAAGCATGAAACCATGTTACAAATAATGCTTTAGAAGAAGGATAGTTGGAAAATACAAAAAGGGATTTGCATGTTCAAAGCACTCATGTGAAAGAGTGCTCCCTTATCATATTGGAATCTAGCAGTAGTGGTGAATATTTTAGGGTATATTGTATGGAATATTTGGGTCAAAATATAAAAAACAAGTGAGACATTCCACCTTTGAGCACACTTTATGGAGAAGTAATAGGATCAAGGCACATAGGCACATGAGATCCACCTTTCTTGGAGGTTGTTTTAGGAACTGCTACCCACCTTTGCACCTTGTTGTGGTTTTTTTTAGAGTGTTTGGAGGATCCTAAGAAGGAGTGTCCAACTTTTAAAGAGATTGGAAATGTTGTTTTATGCCTTTAAATATGGGTCTATACGTTGGTAAAACTAGTTTATAATTTCTCATTGGAGAAAATTGTGGATCTAGTAGAAACAAACCATTATTTTATTGTAAGGAGATCTTGAGATAAACTTTATTTAAAGAGTATCTCTCTCCATCATTTGTCATTGTTGGGTTGATAGGTAAAATCCTCTAATCCTAGTTGAACATCATGTAGGAGGATGAAGTTAATTTATAAGAAAGTATATGTGAGGCTCGCATAATCCCTTACTTTTCTTTTGGATGATTATGGTATTATGCTAGAGTGGATAGTGTTTTTCTTGCAAGAAATGATCTATTTTTTCAAGGAAAATCTTTGCATATCAAAAGGGACTAAGTATGAGGTTCTCAACCCTCCTTATTCCTTGATGTAATCTTGGATATTGGGGAAGATTTTTTCTATAATAAAATATTTGATGGTTACACATATTAATGGCTCATTTAATCCTATATGAGGTTGTTACTAAATACTTGACTAGTTGCTTTGATTTTCCATTCTTTTGAAGGTTGTATTTCTTGGTCCTTTTCATTATAATTTCATGTTATTGTCCTTCTTTCAATATTTCATTTGCACATTATTTATTGGCTTTAAAAAATTGGTTGCGATGGTGCATCTATTTTTATAGCCCTCGCTCATGCACATATAACCTAAAAATCATTTTAGACTAGTCATGGTACATTATAGTATGGCTTGACTACATATTCTTCATGTCATTCTAATCCCCCTTTGTTTGTATTCCTTGAATCCATAACCATTATATTGGAAATAGTCTTAGTAACACACCATCCACTTAAATATGAAGTTTATCATATATCTTCTAATGATACCCCCCTTGTGTCAAAGGAGAGCCAGCCTAAAATAAGAGAGGAAGCTATTGTGGTGATAGTGGGTAGCCCCGCTTAGTTCCACTCAATGTACCTAGTGTTTTAAGGATTTCCCACTTGAAGTGTGGGTTTGGGAGGTAAAAACACCCACTTCAATACATATTTCAACCAAAATATGCAAAGGCTCTAAATGGCCTAAAGAATCCAAAAATAATCATAATACAGTCTATAATGAAATCAAACTACACAATCACCCAAATCTAGATCCTCTACATTCTCCCCATTAATATGCTTAGTATCTTAACTCAATGCCCCTATAAATCTAATGCTAATATATGTATCATGTGGTAATGGAAGTCGATACAAGTCCATCTAAGATAGAGGGGATGCATTATTAGATAGGTGAAATTAAGTTTTAAGGTAATCATGAGGTTTTTGCTTTTTTCATTTTTTTGGCACTGAGATTGCCTCAATGTAGAACCAATCAAACCAAAATTGTTTTCACCATTTATGTGTTGAACCAACCAATTTTTACTAGTTTTGGCTGATTTTGGGAAATTTAGGATAAAACTGATCAAAACCAGTTCCAACTACAAACCCCCAAAGCTTGTTCAAATCAGTTAGTTATGGAAGTTATGATGACTAGGGGAAATTTGAAGGATGGAAAATTATCTTAAAGTGTAGAAACCTTGGTGAATTTTATTAGTCCTTAATATACAAACTATAAAATATTTGGTGATATTTTTGTAAAAATGTTCAAATTTCTAGTGATTTTATATAGTTTTTATAAAATTTTGGTGCTTTTTAGGGTAAAATAATTTTATCCTATAGAATTTGGGTGAATCATTTTTAGAAAAAATGGAAATTGGAAAATATTTTTTTGGAAAAAAGCATGAAAAAATTATATCATGGGAAAAATGTATCCCTTAAAATTTTCCTTGCTGATGACACTACTCCATGCTTAAATTTTTCAAGTTATGGCTTGATTCATTAAAATTGGTTTAAAATTAGGAATTTGTTCATTATTTTAAGGATTTTATTCATTGTTCAAGGTCAAAGTTGTAGACTTTAAAGTATTTCCCATATTTCAATGCTTTCTCATCATATTTGGAGTGATTAATCACACATTTTCTAACTTTTGATTGCAAATATACAAGTTTTATTTCTAATTTAAGGTGCTATATCACGTATTTGAATTTGTTAATGGTTGATTTGAGTTTTAAAAGTGTATATTTTGAGCGATTTTGTTGCAGATCAATGATTTTGATCTCATATTTGAATCCTTTTGTTGTTGATATTTGAAGAATAAGCTTCACGTATTTAGGGATATCCCCCCACATACTAACATGCACTAGTCCAAGAGTGATAGAGAGAGTATTTGAGGTAACAATAATTTCACTAAATTATCATTAGATGAAAACTTTCGAAGTTAATGGAAAACTTTGAGAAGGACAATCTTGGGTGATAATATACCCCTTAGGTTCCAACTAAGGATAGAAAATTAGAATAGAGTGGAATTGGAAGGAATATCAATGCCACAAGAAGTTTCTATAACAAGATAAAGAGGGTTTATTTTGAAGTATTTCCTACATGCCTATTTCTTCCAACTCATTTAGCTTTATGAGGGCGACCATAGCTAAGAAGAATTTAAGCTATTTGTGACTACTGTAAAGACACACTAACTATAAAATAAGACAATAAAACATTGTTGGTATATTTGAAGAAATAATTAATCAATGAAGTAGCTTCATCCAATAACACTAGAAAATTACAATCGAGAGGAATCAAAAGAAATGTTAATGCTACAAGAAGTTTCTATATCAATATCAAGGTGTTGGTTGACTTAATAGTAATCCCTACATGCCTAGGTGTTCTAATTTATTTATATTTATTACGATGACCATAGCTAAGAAAAGTTCAAGCTATTTGTGACTAGTGCAAAGGCACATTATCTATAAAATAAGATGGAAACATATTATTGGTATATTTGAAGAAATAAACAATCAATGAACAAGTATGACCATCCAGTATGAGTATCGAAGACATGGATAAGGTGGAAGAATACTAGTGAAATCGTTATCTAGTACGAGCATTGAAAACATGGATATAGTGGAAACGTATTAGTGAAAATGTTATGATGATAAAGTAAACTAAAACTATTATTAGGTGTTCAATATAACTATTATGAAACTGATCAAAATGATGTGAAGAAACAATGTATAAATGAAATCGTAGAAAAAAGAAATAAAGGAAGTGTTGCAACAATGGATTGCATAAGTGATGGGTGCCCTAATAAAATGCATTTCATCATGGATGACTAAAATTTTGGATGAGAAGATGACTTTCTAAGAAAACCTATTGGGAAAATGAGGACAAAAGGATAAGGATGGCCTATATAATGGGAAAATGAGGACAAAAGGATAAGGATGGCCTATATAAGCATAGGATGTCTAGTGATGATGTTTAAAGAAAATATGAAAAGGATGGCATGCACAAGTATACGACGATATGTTATGATTCCCAATCATGACATGAATGAAGATGTGATTTATTACATAGGGATAGGACAACTAGAAATTACATCTAATGACAAAATGAAGGAAAAAATATTGAGAAGGATGGTCTATCTAGATAAAGAAAATCCTCACTTGAAGTCAAATGGCATTATGATGATAAGAAAGGGAGGATGTCATGGATGTAGAGAGGATAACCTACATAAATGTCCAAGTAAAAAATTGTAACACTAAAACTAATAAGTACAACATGGTGTTGGACAGTTGGTTTGGATATTTGGTTGTCATTGATGTCGAAACTTGGAAGTGATATTGGAGATTGATTTCAACCCTTATAGATTGATTTCAACCCTTGGAAAGTTCCATATATTTTGGATAGTTGATTGAAATTTGTATGATCGAGATTGATGGTGAGTTAGTTGGGTACATTTTATGTAGTCTACATGTATTCCCAGAGGTGTGGTTATGGGACCTGACCTTGATTAGGGAATAACAACATGAAGGAAATTGTAATTGTAGGTAAGACTATCATATATGAATAGAACATGTCGTTCCTTTTCCGGTGATAGGTGGTACACCATGTGGTTCCTCACGGTTGAGGACTTATGAGGTCATGAAGTTGGAAGCCCCAAATATGGGTTAAGAGTCCCCTAATTAGTTGCAAGTAATTAATTAAAGGTTAAATTGGTTGTAAAAAGAAATTTCAAGAAGCCCTAAATTTAAGGAAAGAGGTTACTTAGAAAAAATATATATACATCTCAAGTAGTCACTCATAAGTACATTCACACACACATTATATTGAACATATTATAAGTGAGAAAGTGATTGTTATACTAGGTAACCAAGGAGATATGAGGCGAATTTTAGAGGGAAGATGAAGTGAAGAAGGGTAAAATTTGAAGGGTGGATGAAGTTTTGTGAGGATGTGTTCAAAGGTATGTTATTTACAGGTCGTCTTACCATTTTTGCTATAAAGTTTTTTATAGAATGATTTAGATAGTGAAAATTAGAGGTGGTTGAGAAGACATGTCAAGGTACCTATGGTAATATTTCAGCATCTGGGTTGTGGTAGCTTCGGAGATACACTCTATGTAGAATAGGGTTTTTGCCTAGTTTGGAAACTAGTCCCAAACAAGTGTTCCGGGTAAAATAGTCATAACTTCATCATAGAGGATCCAAATTTAGTGAGACTAAATGAGTTCGATAGAGTATATTATTTAGTATTTTTTGTATGATTTTTAGATCTAGATATAAAATATGCTTCACGTTGCATGATTTACAAGTTCTTTATCTAGAATAATCCAAAATTCAGCAATGTCTATCATTTTTCCTATAACTCATTTTATGGGATGTTCCAAGTAGTGAAACTTGGAGGAATTGCAGAGATGATATTGAATAATATTTGGTAAAAGTTTCATATCTTTATTCATTACACATATAGAGTTATTCTTGTTGAAATTTAGGGTTTGTGACTAATCCAAAAACTAGTCCCATGAGACTAAGGTAAAGTTTGATAAATATGTTATTCTCTTGTTGCTGAAGTTGAAGAAAGTCTACAGGTCTATGATCACATACACTAGTTCTATTACAGAGTTACAAGTATTTTTATATGCATGTTTTAAGGGTTACATGTTGATGGTGTTATGGTGCATGCTAGAGGCAAGTCTTTGGTATATTGTTGAGGCATTGGCACATTCTTGAGGCACATATTAGGTGCATGGTTGAGGGATATACTTGGTATATGATCTTGGTTGTTTGGTACTTTTTTGAGGTACACCTTTGATGGTACTTTCTTGATATATCCTATGGTACATGGTGTATGTAATGATTTAGTTATATCGTATATGGTTGAGATACATTGTTGGTACATGATGAGATACATTGTTGGTACATGGTATGGTACATGTGTTGATGTACATGGTTGATACATGGTATGGTACAAGATTGGTACTTGGTATGGTGTTGATGTACATGGTTGATAGCTTAGGCATATGGAACAGGTTATGGTGCATGGTTGATGCATGGTTTGGAACAGGTGTTGGTTCATGGTTGATGCAAGGCTTGGTACAGGTGTTGGTGCATGGTTGATGCACAATTTGGTATAGGCGTTGGTGCATGGTTGATTCACTTGGTGTGATACAGATTGTGGTACATGATTGATGTTTGGTATGGTACAAGTTGATGGTTTGGTACATGATTTGGTACATGGTTGATGATATGTTGGTGATATTGGTACATGCTTAGTACAGGAATGTGTTGATGATGTTGGGCATATAGTTGAGAGGTGTCCTTGGTACATGATCCATGTGAGAGGATCTGGTTGAGCATCGATGATAGTGACAGGTTGGATACAATCACAGGTTGGATACAATGACATGTTATAGGTTGATGTGATAGAGGTAGTGACAGTGACAGTGGTAGTGATTGTGGTAGTGAAATTTGTTCTACACTTATATTTTAGGGAGTCAGGAAAAGGAAAGGAAAGTGGGTTGTAGCCTCCTTCCAGTTGGATCCGAAGAATTAGGTATTTGGAGCTTCCTTTAGGTTGGAGCCAGATAACTCAGAGGGTTGTAGCCTCCTTTTGGTTGGAGCCATAGAATTCAAAGAGTTGTATCTTCCTTCAGGTTCGATCCTGTAAATAGTGGGTTGTATCCTCCTTCCAGTTGCAACTTGATAATTGGGAAGTTGGTGCTTCCTATGAATGAATTCTTGTTATATATAAGAAATAATTCCATGTTTTTCTCCCATTTGGGTTTCCACGTAAATACTGGTGTATTGTTTATTTGATGTGATATTTTTCATGTGATGCTTCTTATTATTATATTCTCATGATATATTTAATGCAATCATAGATGATACATTGATGATATACCATTGAACATTGGTGATAAAGTGAAAGAATATATATTGTGGTTAAAAGTGGTATAAAGTGATCATACTAATTCAACCCCCCCTCTTAGTATTCCAATGATTGGTATCAGAGAGAGTTCCTTCAAGGAAACAATTTAACCACTGGAAGGTAGATCATGGAGTACAATATGAATGGAGCACCAATGTTCAATGGTCAGAAGGGTCTGAATTATGAATTGTGGAGTTGCAGGATGAAGCTATTTTTACAGGCATGAGGATATCATGTTTCACACTTAGTTGTTACAATATACACTTCTATAAATAAACATCAAAATACTACATCCAAGAAGGAATTGAAAAGGAACAACAAAATAAAAATGGATTTTATCTTGGAAAGATTACCTGATTCAATAAAGGACAAAGTAGGATAATGTTCATCAACTAAAGAACTTTGGGATAATTTGCACAATGTCTATTCTTGTCCCATCATGGAGTTAGATATTTCTAAAGAAGAAGAAGGTACATAAAAGAGGTAAGTTTCTCATCATGTCAAACAGATTAAGAAGAAGAAGAGTGCAAAGTCAACCGAATTATGTATTTTTTCTTTAATTGTGAAGACATAAGAAATCTTGAAATTGAATTCCCTTATTTGAAGATTGAAAGGGATGAGATAGAAAATCTCAATGAAATAGAAGAAAATAATGAGATTGAAAATGAAAATAATCATGAAGTAGAATTTAGTCAACGAGAAAGAGACCTTGAAGATGAAATAATCAAATTGAAGATCCACATTGAAGAAGCAAACCGAATAGAAGAAGTCATGAAGATTCATATGATGAAGAAAGAAGAAGAGGTTGAGAATCTTGAAGAAGAAGTTGTCACATTGAGAAGTAAAATCTTCAGGATCAACAAGAATGTTGAAGAGATAGAAGCATCCACATCAGTAGTAGAGAATGAAGAGAAGCATTAGAAGTTGCCAGAAAAGATGAATGAAGAAAAGAGTAAGAGTTATGCACAAGTATGTAAAGGAAGGAATCATGGTCATAAAGAATCAAATAAGAATGAGTATAATAGAGATACATCTTCAACAAGACCTACCACATTTAGGAAACAAATAATATTTAACCATGATGAAAGGATACGTAGAAGAGAAGATTAATATCATACAAGGCAGGAATTTAGAAGGAATACACCAAAAAGAAGATCATTCACTCCTAGTTATGTGAATTTCTTTTATGGTCATTTTTTTCTACTGTACTAAATTTGGACATAAGGTTGCATATTGCAAGGGTCATGGAAGAAATGTTCAAGCAAGAAATGATTATGAGGCCCCACATAATATTGAATGTTACAAATTCCATAACTATGGACACATAACTCGTGATTGTAGAAGCATGATGGATAATTATTTGAGAAAGAACACATGTATTGGATATAATAAAGTATGGAAAAGAAAATAAGAAGAACAAGTGAACAAATACTAGGTCCCAGAGATCACATGATTAGAAATAATACGAGATGAAGACAAATCTACAGAAAAAAAAGAATATGTCAAATACATAAAGGTTTGGAGAAGAAATGAAAGAAAAGAAGGACATGTGAATAAAGAACAAGTTCAAGAGATTGTACTTTCAGGAATTATATACCAATATCAATTCATAGGCAGAAAGGGAGAAGTCAAAGTTTAGAGAGATGATGACTCTATAGATGAAGAGGAACATGACTCTGCATCAGAGGGAGTATTTTTCTGAGCCATTTATCTTGGAGACTCCCAATAAAAATGTATGGTGAGTAGGGGGAGTCCATAGACACTACATATCATAGAACCATATTTCGAGCATTATGAAGTGTTTATAGAGATAGATTCAAAGAATTCATATAGAAGAAGTACAAAATGATTCCACACAGGTGTCAGTTGGCATTTACACAGGTAGAATTTTATTATTAAGAAAAATATATCTTCATTACAGGTTGTTCTAGAGATGTAGAGTTTGGTTTGCAATGGACATCTTTGATGTGAGATGATAAGTTGTAGCCATATAGTATAGTGATATATGAGTCATCATTGTGGAAAGTTGAGTAGTAGGGTTATGAATAGTTTATGAACATGTGGACAGAGATGGTTTCATGATATTCTTAGTAGGTACAAGAAACACGGGGCAGATGCAGAACAACATATTTACAATTGGAATTAGTGGAATCATTTGGTCACAGAAAGGAAAGCAGTGAAAGGAACAACAAAACAGGGAAAGAGAAACCATTAGCAGAAGCTATATCATTAGGAGGACATTGTTGAACAATATGGTCAAGTGAACATGACAAGTAAATAAAGAAATCAAATTTTGAATGTTTTTTTATATATGTCAGTGAAATTCAAGAGGAAGTACGAATGAACAATAAACAACACTAGAAGAGAGAAAAGGAAACATATATAGGTATCTCTACAAAAGATTAAAGAGAAGAAAAAGCATCAAAGAAAGAGATCCAGATAGGAATATTAGTAGCATGCAGACAGGGGGAGACATATCAATAGGGGGAGTTATCTTTTGTCATAGAAGGAAAGAAAGAACAAAGTCATGGTAATGAAGACAAAGAATAGATGCATGATAACAAGGGGAGCGACCCCAAGGAGAGATACCCTTTTACATTGATGTCAAAGGGGGAGAGTGAGAAACATTGATGAGGATCAATGTTCATAGGGGGAGCATGAGAATTGGAGCATCAGTGTTTCCATCAATGCCAAAGGGGGATATTGTTGGACAGTTGGTTTGGATAGTTGGGTGTCATTGATGTCAACACTTGGAGAGTGATGTTGGATATTGACGTCAACCCTTAGACATTGGTTTCGACCCTTGGAAAGGTACATAGATGTTGGAAAATTGATTGAAATTTGTATTATCGAGATTGATGGTGAGTTAGTTGGGTACATTTGATGTAGTCTACATGTATCCCTAGAGGTGTGGTTATGAGACTCAAATTTGATTAATGAATAATGACATGAAGGACAATGTAATTGCAGGTAATACTATCATAGATGGATAATACATGTCATGTCATTTTCGGTGATAGGTGGCACACCACGTGGTTCCTCATGGTTGAGGAATTATGAGGTCATGAAGTTGGAAGCCCCAAATATGGGTTAAGAATCCCCTAATTGGTTGCAAGTCATTAATGAAAGAGTAAATTGGTTGTAAGAAGAAAGTTCAAGAAGCTCTAAAGGTAAGGAAAGAGGTTACTTAGAAAAAGTGTATATACATCTCAAGAAGTCACTCATAAGTACATCCACACACACATTCTATTGAATATATCCTAAGTGAGAAAGTGATTGTTATCTAAGGTAACCAAGGAGATATGAGGCAAATTCGAGAGGGAATATGAAGTGAAGAAGGGTGAAATTTGAAGGGACGATGAAGTCTTGTGAGGATGTGTTCTAAGGTTTGTTATTTACAGGTCATATTACCATTTTTGCTATAAAGTTTGTTATAGAATGATTCATATAGTGAAAATTGGAGAGGCTGAGAAAGAATGTTAAGATACCTTTGGTAAACATTTCAACATGTGGGTCGTAGTATTTTCAGAGACACACTTTGTGGACAATAGGGTTTTTTCCTAATCGGGAAACTAGTCTCAAACATGTGTTCCACATAAAACAGTCATAACTTCATCATAGAGGATACCCGTTCAGTGAGAATAAATGAATTGGATGGATTATAGTCCAAAGTATTTTTTGTATGATTTTCAGATCTAGATATCAAATATTTTGTGTGTGACAATCTCTACAAGTTTGATCGCTAGAATAATACAAAATTCAGCAAGGTATATCATTTTTTCTATAACTCCTTTTTTGGGATGTTCCAAGCACTGAAACTTGGAGGAATTGTAGAGAAGATATTGAATAATATTATGTACAATTTTCATACCTTTATTCATTACAAGTACAAAGTTATGCTTGTTTAAAGTTATTGTTTGTGACTAATCCAAAAACTAGTCCCATGAGACTAAGGTAAAGTTTGATGAAGATGTTATTCTCTTGTTGCTGAAGTTGAGGAAAGTCTACGAGTCTATGATCACATACACCAGGTATTTTATAGAGTTACAAGTATGTTTATATGTGTGTTTTAAGGTTTACATGTTGATGATGTTATGGTGCATTCTTGAGGTAAGTCTTTGGTATATTGTTGAGGCATTGACACATTCTTGAGGCACATATTAGGTGCATGGTTGAGGCATATACTTGGAATATGATCTTGGTTGTTTGGTACTTTTTTGAGGTACACTTTTGATGATACTTTCTTGATATATCCTATGTACATGGTGTATGTCATGATTGAGTGATATTGTATACAGTTGAGATACATTGTTGGTACATGTTATGGTGCATGGTTGATGCACGGTTTGGCATAGGTGTTAGTGCATGGTTGATGCATGGTTTGGTATAGGTTTTGGTGCATGGTTGATGCACAGTTTGGTACAGGTGTTGGTGCATGGTTGATGCACTTGGTGTGATATAGAATGTTGTACACGATTCATGTTTGGTATGGTACAGGTTGATGGTTTGGTACATGCTTTGGTACATGGTTAATTATATGTTGGTGATATTGGTACATGCTTTAGTACATGGTTAATGATATGTTGGTGATCTTGGTACATGCTTGGTAGAGAAATTTTTTGGTGATGTTGGACATCTAGTTGAGAGGTGTCCTTGGTATATGATCCATGTGAGAGGATCTGGTTGAGTATCGGTGACAGTGACAATTTGATCAGTGACAGGTTGATGTGACACATTGTATACAGTGGCAGGTTGGATATAGTGATAGGTTACAGGTTGATGTGATAGAGGTAGTGACAGTGATAGTACCAATGATTTTGGTAATGATAGTTGGTATAAACTTATATTTCAGGGCAGTAGTATGGGGAAAGGAAATGGGGTTGTATCCTCCTTCCAGTAGGAGATGAAGAATCAAGGAGTTGGAGCTTCCTTCAGGTTGGATCCTGAGAACTAGGTGGTTGTAGCCACCTTCTGGTTTGAGCCGGAGAACTCAGGGGTTTGTAGCCTCCTTATGGTTGGAGATAGAGAATTCAAGGAGTGGTAGCTTCCTTCAGGATGGAGCCTGTAAATAGGGGGTTGTATCCTCCTTCTAGTCTCAACTAGAGAATTAGTAAGTTGGTGCTTACTATGAATGAATTCTTGATATGTATAAGAAATCATTCAGTGGTTTTTTCCCATTTGGGTTTCCACTTAAATACTGATGTACTGTGTATTTGATGTCATGTTTTCCATGTGATGATACTTATGATTATATTCTCATGATATATTGAATGAAATCATATATGATACATTGATGATATACTGTTGAACATTGTTGATAAAGTGAAAGAATATATATTGTGGTTAAAAGTTCTATAAAGTACTCATACTGATTCAATCCCCCCCCCTCTTAGTATTCCAACATATGGATGCAATGAAGATGGAATTTATGGACATCTAGAGAATTGAAGAACATAATGTTGAAGAGTGCAATTGTTGTAGAAAAAAGAAATATTTTAGAAAAACAGGATCGCAGAGAAAAATAAATAAAATACGTAAATAAAACACAGAAGATACATAAGACAATAGAGACACAGATATACATGGTTCACCCAATGTGGGATACATCAACCAAATAAATTTCCAGGTCCTTCCTTTTTATTATTTTGCAAAATGAAGGAATACAACCTACAACACACCCGTTGTAACTTCATCTTCTTTCTCTCACAGTCCACTCACTCAGAATACAATATTCTCTATGAAACACAACCACAATACAATTCCCTCATACAAAACGGGTTTCCTTTTTGGGAAAAACCCTAACACAACTTCTGCTGTCAGATCTACAACCTTATAATGAATGATCCATATTCACTATGAAATTACAACATTTTACAAGGCAGTTTTCCCAAAAAACATTCCTCATGGGTCTCCCACCCCCAACCCCTATATGGGGGCCCAATCGCCCCCATGGACCCCATCCGAGGGGGTAGGACCCCCTGATATCCCCTTCATTCAGGTGTCATCCACCAAACCCCTGGTAGAAGGGGGCTAGGCATACCTGCATATAAATCAGGAAGATAATCAAACTCCACAACAACAAAAATACTTGATAAGACATCCTTCAAAGAGGACACGCATAAGGAGTTGAGAGGAATAAGAGAATGTCAACCCATGTATAAACTACTTGAATTTTATTTCTAAGTAAGGTTGAAATCTACCTATTTAATAAGTGATTTTCTTTAATGTTATTGAATATTCAAAATTAACTTCATCACTAAAATGTTGAAGTATATTGTCACAAATAAAAAGATCTTATATTTCATTCTTGTGTTTATGTTGTTGAAGGGAACTTATATTTCCATTATTACATCACCTTTTTATTTCTATTGTTGTATTTCACCATTCCTTTTTCACCTTCTATAACCATAACCAGATCCATCTTAGCTCAGAAATCACTCCGGGAAAATTTTCTTTGTCGAATTGGAATTTTAATGAATTCTATAGTACATTTTATAGAAATGGTTTTCTTTGTGTTTAACATGAAAATGAAGTTTCTATGGATTGGGAACATAACATTGAAGTCAAATAAATGGTACACTAACGAATCAATAGATTTCTACGAATCTATGAGTATTACCATTGGATACGTATCCATGAATGATAGTTGTTTCATAACTAGTGTTGTGAATCCCAGTCATCAAGTGTACTACTTGTTACTTTCTACAAGTCCCCAATAATTATGTTTCTATTACCTAGTTGTTGTGGAATTTTGAGTTATCAACGAAAGCTTCTATGTGATTCTAGCAGTTCGCTATAAGCTTGTGATGATGAACACATTGATGATTTTGTTCTTGGATTCAGAGCATCTTCAAGTGGATTTAAGTTTTTCTATATTCCAACAACTAATTTAGCTACACATTTATTCAATATACTCTGTTTTATTATTGCTATAATTATTTTGAATACCATGCTCAATTTTATTTAATGGTTGTAATAGAATTCATCAACCACTTGAAGAATATGAGATTCTCAAGTTCATAGCTACATAAATTTCATTTACTAAGTTGTTAAGTGATTAAGTCTCTAAAATTGGCTACACCTACCTCTTAGATAATAAATAGATAGATGGGAAGATAGACTTATATACATTGAGATAGACTCAAAGACTCTCTATTGTAATTTCCTTATTGTTTTGAATACAAGTATGTTTCTCCTACTTCCTGTGTGATCAATTGATTGTTAAAGTAGAATAAGAGTTTAGATACTATATAACTTCTTCACCAACTTGGTCCATAGAGGAAGGGCCCACTCTAGAGGAAATAGGTGTTTCTTTCTATTTTATGTTTATGTTAATATGCTATATATTTGTTTTATATTTCTGATTGCTTAAATATGTCCATAATTTTAAATTATTTTTACAATTTTGTTTACAGTTTTAAGTGTGTTTTAGTAAGTAATTGTTTAATAATTCATCAATTAATGGTTCAATGCTACATATATTATGCTACTAATCTAGTAGTATAAATCATCCCTTGTGTTTCCTTTCACTATTCATATTTACTTGTTTTTCAGTTAAGTAGAATTGGATTTCTATATAAAAGATAATAGCATGGTTAAAGTTTCCAACTAAATAACTAATCGTTGAGCCTTGCATGTAGTTTTAAGTTTTAACAATACATCGCAAGCTTTAAAATCCCTAGGTTGAAAACTAAGTGCACTAGTCAAGTAAATGTCCTACTAGGAATTAATAGTGTATAAAGTAGACCTATCATTTTTGTCATTGTTACCAGGGAGATGTCAAAATACTTGTGGAGTTTTTATTTAGTTGGAATAGATAACACATGGTAATGGGATTCTCATTATAGGAATAATAAACATCCTTCTCTATGACACCTCATACAAAGTTTTCTACATTTAGTTAGAACCGTATAGATGCATGAATATAATTATAAACCCAAGAGCTTGAGCATGTAGTTTAGTAAGAGCCACCTGAGGTACTAACCAATTTACAAGTAGACCTCCATGGGGAGGAAGTTTAGGAAGAATACTCCATACTCAATGAGGTCATAAGAAGAATTCCAATCATGAATTTGTACCATAAATTTCTTCTAAATTAGAGGTAGAGTTTAAATGTCCCACTCAAGGACTAGTATATACAGAAGACTTTATCAATGGACATAATGATTCAAATTTATATTCTCATCATAATCCAATTCACAACCTAGCATACTCTGAAGGATCAATTTCTTCTCAAAAATCAAGATCATTGCAAACAACACCTCTTATGGACGGAATATTCACCATAATGGTGGAAGAAGGAGTTGGTTCTAGCTAGAGTGACACTATCACTTTTGATTTTCCAATAAAATACCTTGGAGATGAAGCATCAATGCAAAATATTTCTCCATCATCCCTACCTAATTTTAATTTTCTATCCTATCAAGACAATATACCTTATTTTTTGAGTTCAAAATACTTTGCAAAAGGTATGACTATACCGTAGATGCTCAAAAGTTGAAATTTTTTCCCACCACATTAAATAATGTAACACCGCATTGGTTCATTGGACTTGGCATATAGAGCATTTATACATGGTATGACATGAAGCAATCCTTAAATAAATATCAAGAATACTACAAGGTGAGATACCTTCGTGAATAAATATTCAAGATGACTCAAAAGGAAGATGAGAATTTGGAGGACTATGTGGAGAGGTTCCAATATAATTTACAAAGGTTCAAAAAAAGAAAATAGGTTCAAACAAATAAAATTGGACAAGGACACTTTTCACACTATCTTGATCAGAGGTATAAGGGATGACTGCCTCGACCTTTTGAATTTGATGGGATGAGTTGGCATTTCCCAAGTCGAACATTATAAACTCTTTTATTTGTGTAAAATATACTCTTGAGAGACTTAAAAACATGGGAAAGGCCCTTGAGATGTTGCTCCCAGGATTATAAAGTCATCTAGAGGAGGAGCCACTCACATTGGAATCAATAATTTGTTGGAAAATTTTAAAACTGATATTCTTAGTTCTTTGAACTCACAATTTGACACATTTCAGGATAAAAATAAGTTGAGATTTTTTTTAGCAGAATCACACCACCAACAACTGCCCCTCTTTGCCTGAACTGAAAATTGTGTATCAAGTAACTAATGAAGAGACTAATCATATTTGTTTCATTTTCAAAAAGCAACGATGGCCACAATGATCTCTAGGTATGGTTCGAGAACCTTCTTAGTTCTATAATTATTTTTGGATTAAACAACAAATGTAATATCCTTCTCAATCTTGGTATCCTAAGTACATGTCTTGGCCACAATATCCACCACAACCAACCCAAAATTATCAATGGCCATGAGGATGGAAAGGTTCTTCTTTTGGTACCCAACAAAGGTAAGTTTATCCACAATTTCCCCAATAACAATTACAATTACCTCTACAACAAAAGAAATTATAGTTGGCTACTAGTAACCCTCCATCAAGACCACAACTACCTGTACAAACCAAACCTAATACAAATAATAAAACAAATCAATCTACCTACATTCTTGATTTGTTTGGTTTTACTACTTTTTCAATATCCCTTGATTATTGTCAAGTAGTCCACTTAAGGTCAGGGACGATTCTCAATACTTTAACTTATCCAATCATCTCAGAAGAGGGGCAAGAGGAAGTTTAAAATCGGGTAGGAAAAAAAACCACAAAAAACCAATCCACCAATTATTCTTCAAATACTCCACAAATTACCTCCCATGAAATTTCAATTCAACTGTAGTCTAGGGATGCACCACTTCCTGCCTATGTATAGAGGTTAAGTGTTGATAATGCCCTTGCCCATCCTGAATGTGACTTCCTTGGAGAGTTGAATAATATACATGTTAAGATCCCATTATTTAAATCCATCAAAGACATTCCAATTTATGTCAAATTTGTTCAAGAATTGTGTCTAAAGAAACCTAGAAAGAGGAGGAAGGATCCTCCAATTGTCTAGGTCATTGGTCAACTTGTAGATGTGATGCTTGGAAAGTTTTTCACTACTAATTATATATATCCTATTAGTACTATTGTTGATTTTTTCATTAACAATATATGTATTCCTAATACCTTAATTCATTTTGGGGCTACCATAAATGTTATGACCAAGGAAACCACGGGAAAACTTAAAATAACTAATTTATGACAAACTCCAATAGTTCTCCAAATGGCGAACTGATCCAATGTCAAAACTGAGGTTATATTAGAGGATGTACTTATATTTGTATAGTCTTGGGAGTATCTAGCAGAATTTATGGTTTTGCAACCAAAATATAATGTTGGGGGTTATCCCTTAATTTTAAGTAGGCCATGGTTAGCCACAAT
>WSFP011430823.1:0-21663 GCA_009831015.1 Picea engelmannii | reverse complement strand
ATGTCATTTTTTAATCTATTTATGTTCCATTAATTTATGTTTTAGTACTTCATTGATTTGATAATACTTCTTACTTTAGCCTTGTCATTTAATGTGGTAATTCTTATTATCTATTCTTTAAAATTGTAAATTTTAATTGTATAGATAAATTTAGCTTTCTCAAAAATTTACATTGATAAAAAACTTCTCACTTCCCCTTGATTTAAATTGTATAGATAAATTTAGTTCTCTCAAAAATAATTATTGAAAAAAAAACTTCTCACTTTTAAGTTTTGCTATGCAATCTATTCCTCTTATATGAAATTTCATAAACAAAATCATTTTTTACTCAATTTCCATCATTTTTACCAGTTTAACCTTTAATTGTTTTTACAAAATAACGAGAAAAATGTGGCCAATTATCCATCACAGTCTGTAATTTTCTTCAAACATTAAGAATTATAAATCACTAAGTTAACATTAAAACCATTATTTTTTTTTTTTTGAAAACCTAGTAAAAATAATAGTACCACAGGGACCAAAGACGATTAGGCAATTTTGAAAATAATTACAACATTCATGTAACTTAACATTTTAAAATTAAAATTTTATTAAAAAAATTGATTTTAAATATGTTAAATGAAAAAATTATATAATGTTAATCTCAAATCCAACAATATATTGCATTTATGTTACTTATGGGTAATACATATTTTCAATGGAAACCCCCAAGCTACTCAAAAGTACAAGCAAACATTAAATGCTACTTTAAAAATAACACATTTATATATACATTAATACTAATTAAAAATTATAAACAAATAATAAATTATTACAAATTTTAAGTGTTTTATAATTGTTTTAACTATTAGTTTTGGATTACATACAACTACTATACTATTATATTAAAATATTTGTTATTAAAATTGAAAAATCAAACATATTAATATATTCACATGCCATAAAACACAAATACATTAATGACAACTAAACTAATCAAGTCACTTTAATTTGATTTGTTTTATCCTTGCCTCACTAATCAAAGCAACTGCATTGGATTTGCTTGCTAATTGATAAAAACACAATGATAAAAAGCTTACATAATCTAATATAAATAAATAATTTTTAAAGTCACACAACATATTTTAGTTGGTTTTTCACTATCCAAATATTTATATACTTATGTGTAATGACCAAGCAACTTTGATCTTCAAGTACAAAGGAAGAAAGCAGTTTCTAGGCTTTAAAAATAATTATCATATATATTTAAACCAAATTGATTCAGATGAGAGCTCATTTCCTTGAATTATGGTTCACTAGTCAAATTTTAGGGTTGGCAATGACCAAGTCTCAAAATGACGAGACAAAGCCATGCATTATGAACAAAGATCACTTTA
Organism: Picea engelmannii; assembly: GCA_009831015.1. Taxonomy (NCBI): domain Eukaryota; kingdom Viridiplantae; phylum Streptophyta; class Pinopsida; order Pinales; family Pinaceae; genus Picea; species Picea engelmannii. The sequence goes on along the minus strand of WSFP011430823.1, from coordinate 20,287 downwards.
TTTTTTGATGATGAGGGTGTGAAACCAATGAAAGTATTAGGGGATACCATCTTTATTATAATCAATTAATTACCTTCTCACTCTCATGGGGTGCAACTGAAACAAGGCTTCTTAGGCCCTAGTACCTATTCAATGTTTCTCATCTGCAACACGCAACATGTGTTCATGCCATTCTTAGGATCTAGAACCAGATTCCTCAACATGAGGGTAAATATGGGTGGATAGACTAATGGAATGATGTTATAGGTTGAATCATGAATTTCTTTTGGAGGTTTCATTAGTTGTTAGCAACTTTCTAGTATTCTCAATTTACAAAGAAACCGAGGAATTTGAGGAGGCTTCTTGCAAACTCTAAACAACACCTTTTGATGTTGTTCTTTAAGCTCAAAAAAAATCTCCATCATTTTTTAAAGGTAGATGAAATTCAACAAGCCCAAGGTGGATAGATTTAGTCAAGGTTACACTAGCTGAAAACTAGGGATTTCCTTTTGAAATTATTTTTTCAAAACATTAGTCATTTAGGAAGCCCTTGATAAGTTCCATGCACTTAAAACAACTTTTGGTAGGATTACAAGTCTTGAGGACATTAATCATGGTTTTGGGGCTCACTATAGTATTGTTTTTCAATCTCAATGTATCATTGATGCACAAATATTGGCCATGTATACATGCATTGACCTCATCCTGATGAAAGTCTCTCATGGATTGAAAAGAATATATGATTAAGAGTTGACCCTTGCCTAGTTGATAAGATCGTTGATAAGTCTCTAGGAAACAATGGGTTTTTTGGTGAATTTTTCAAATCCACTTCGGGCTATGTTGGGCTTGACCTTCTTTGAATTTGCAAGGATTTTATGTGGAAAACACTCCTTTGGTCCATCATTAACCAAGGATTTATGAAGTTTATCCCAAAGACTTGGGAACCAAATCTCATTATTAATATGTGACCAATTACTTTACTTAATGTCTCATACAAGATCTTGGCTACGACCATGTCCCTCAAAATCTAGTATATCCTCCCCTAGATTATCTGACCAAAATAAACATGTTTTATTTGGTGCCAATTAATCCTAGACAATGCATTGTAGTTTGGGAAGGAATGGAGTGGGCTTATTTTCTTGGGATGAATGAAATATTAAGGATGGAAATTTATATTAAAATGTATAAACATGGGCTAATCTTACTAGTCATTAATATGCAAAATGTAAAATGTTTGGCGATAATTTTGTAAAAATATTCAAATTTATAAGGACTTTATATAGTTTCTATAAATTTTTGGCGATTTTTAAGGTAAAATAATTTTATTCTATGGAATTTGGGCGAATTGTTTTTATAAAAAATGGAAATTGACAAATATTTTTTTGGGAAAAGCATGGAAAATTAGCCCATTGGAGAAATTTATCCCCTAAAATCATCTATTCTTGCAAATGAAAAGTATACTTTGTTCTTTGGTAGGTACTAATAACATTGATAGAGTGACAACAAGTGATGAAAATTGAACCTTTCCACTCTTTCCAAAGGGTTCTAACCCATCTTAGAAGGATAATTCTAAAATCTCCTTCCAAACAAATTATTTTTTTGAATTCACTTTTCATTTATGAAGGCCAACAAATATTGTAGAATTAAAAAAAAAATGATTTCATTTTCGACAACTCCTTGGTGTCTCAATTTCCAACTCTTGGGTGTTCAATTCTCATTGTATCTTTAGTAATAGATGAAAATTGAGTCAATCATAATCGAGAATTAGGATCCACTGCCCACTACTTGCATTTGTCATCTAAAGATTAAAATCATCTCTATTCCAATTGACTCTTGTCTATTCCCTAATACAATGTACCCTTCCGCAACACTAAATCCATCACATAGCTCATGCCCACATAATCCTGCCACCATATTAACATATCCACCATTTTAAGTGTCACTTAATAAAAGTTTCTGGAAGAAGCTTACAAACTCGTTTATAAAAGATACAAATATTATATATATTTTAGAAATGAGTTGATAGGTAGATTACAAAATGCAATAGACCACACTCAAACTTCATGTTTTTTTTAAGAGTTTTCAATGAAATGCTATCCAAAGAAATCCATGACCATTTGCAAAATCTTGTTGATTGCATATGAACTCAAAATAATAGATTCTATGTTTAGTTGATGACTACATTGAGTCATTAATCTAAACTTTGATGCCTTTAAATGATAAACTCTTTGGAAGTCAACATGAAATTATTCTAAACCTATTAGTTGTCATCCAAATTTTCAAGATTTATCATTTGTTAGCCATGGATGTAGATATCAATTCTGTTGAAGTTATGGTTTTTTCTCATAGTTTCTCTCAGTTAGTTTTTTTCATAATGCCCCCATGCACAAAAAAACGTTTGAATGCATATTTGTATATGAAACTGAATATGTGATATACTAGTTAATTATTGTTGTTTTCTACATGCTTCAATGCCTTCTAATGTTGATCTAATTTTACTATGATATTGACTTTTTTTCCAACGTTGCATTATGTTGTTTTAATATTTTTCTGGTGGGTTTTTGAAAATCTATAGATAACTTTTATATTCTCTTTACATTCTTATAACAAAAAAAAATTAAGATGGTTGCTTATTGTAATAAGTTTCCTTTTTGTATTGCAAGAAAATACATTGTCTTCTATTGACACACACATCCACATTTTTTCTTGACCAGGTTGGAGTTTCTAGCAATAGACATTGAATGCAAGGTGTTTACATTTTCCCAATATGTAAATGCTAGTAATAAGTGGTTCTTATTTCTGTGGAGATATAAAACAATTGTGCTAAAGTCATTTTTTTTTTCCTACAAGTCAAAAGTAAGTTGGAGAAAAATGAATCGAATTGAAACTCCAAAGTATAAAAGAAGGGAAAAAAACATATGCTTAGAGAAGAGGATTTTATTAGACATCAAAAACATGACATTAATGATATTTTAGCAAAATATGACTTGTTTTACTTGAACAACTTTGCATATACTCACAGAGATTGTTTGTTCGATTCTCTTCAAGTTATACTATATAATAGATACACATATATGGAATTAAGAGAAGGTACAATACAACATTTCAAAGATTGCTTACAAAAAAAGGATATTGAAGCACTAGTATCTTATAAACATGAATTGGATGCAAGTTCACTGATGGAAATGCATAATATCGATGATCCAAAAATTTATTTGCAACTAATGTCAAAGTTAACTTCAATTGTTCTACCACCAGAAGAAAGAGGCATGTGGGGAGACATTTTTTTCATACATCGGTTGTCAAAATGGCTCAAAATAACAATATGAATTTGGCCAAAGACATGAATGAAGCCATACTTACATTTCAATTCAACTTTAAGCAATAACAAATATGACATATTGTTTCATGATGACAATCCTCTCGCTGGACATTTTGAACCACTCTTGTGTAAACGAAAAATTGCCACCATCAATACTCAGGGAGACAATGAAGGGCCTATGAAATATGAAAACATAGAACAACAATGGGCACAAATACAAAACAAGATGTTTTCAAATGGATTTGAACAAGTGCATGAATTCAATAGTGGTTATGGTGAAAGTTCCTTTGAAACCAATTGTTATTTAACACAAGATGAATATGATGTGCCTTGCTTGCGAAGGATAATGGCACAAAACATTTTGAATGAAATTATGCATAATAATTCTTTTGTAATCAGATGCATAGAACAATAAATGAAAATTGATATACAAAAAGGTGTCCCAAGATTTGCAAATTGACAAGCGTATATTGAGAATTTGGCATTGCCATATGAGAAAGGCAACATAGAAGGTGGTCTTTTTACTTATTATTGGATAACCTATATTTGGGACATAGCATATTGTCCATCAAGACAACCACAATGCTAACTAGATTCCATTCAATGAGAAAAACATCAAAGATATTTAATATTATTTGGTTTCGAACAAACAAAGGGCATTTTCATTTTGAGCCATTGCAAGAAATAAGAGAGAAAAATGTTAACATCAAGCCAAGAGTGTCTCCTAACAAAAGAGATACAGAGAAGAAAAATATATCTCTTCAATCTCTAAAAATACTTAATTAGGAACAATGTTGTGCCACAACAAGAAACAATGGAATTTGGTCTAGAAGTAGCTAATATTGAAGAAAAAAATGAAATTGAAAATGTCGTCAGTGATGAATTCCAACCATTGAAACAAGAAAAAACGAATAATAGAATAAACAAATTCGACTCTCTCATGGAAGTAAAGGAGAACAAGAAAGCATACTTCTAACACTCGCTGAGCAAGCATTTGAGAAACATGTCGTTGACATACCTATCTACAATTACTTTGTTTGTAACCACACTTTAAAAAAAAAAGATGTAGCAAACAACAAACAAATTTATATACACAAACTTGACATTGAAACAGGAAAAACTGAATTGAAAGAATGCATTTATGACAATTTAAAAAATCAATATATTTGCAAGCATTGTCAAAAGAGATTGCAATGTGATGAGATTCAAAAATTTGCATGTCCACGGGAGATTAGACGAAATAAGTGTATACACATAATGAGACAACTAAATGAATTAGAGGAAAGGCTAATAACATTGATATTGCCTTTCTTGCAAATTCCAGAACTATGTCATAAGTATAGAGGGGAAAAACGGGCTTAATTGGAGGTGTAATCAATGTGCCTACTAACACATCTCAAATTCAACATGCTTTACCTCGTGACATAAAAGAAATTGACACAATTACAATGGCAATAAAGAAATAAACTATGCTACAAAAGTGCTTATGCTTTTGGTCACATTCGTGTACACATGGTCATGAAGGCATTGAGGAGACTATCCAAAAGCATGTTGTATAATATGGTGAATTTTTTTATAAATTACAATTGAAAACAAATGTTTAACCAGGTCGAAGATGAAAATGCAACTGAAACTGACAATGAAACTAATGAAAACACTGAAGAACCAATAAACAAGACATTACTCCATGGATTCACAGATTCACATAGTATACATGATCTACAAAACAATCAAATAAACATTCTCCCGCTGAAGGCTACATGCCATTTGGAATTTTTCAAGATAGATATTCAGAGGAAATGAGCTTCCCTACACTTTTCAATGGAGAAAAACGACCAGAAAAAATCACAAAAAAATTACGTATCAAAATTTTATCAATGGGAGGTATTGCACAAAGAACATGACTTTGCGTACTACATCACAAATTTGTTTTACAAAGCAATTTAGATTATTCTTAGACAAGTACTTAACTGTATTTGGATTAGAATAACAAAAGGAGAATTGAAAGGAAGAAAAATAGTAGCAAAAGATGTTATGTTAAAACCAAATTTGGACCCCATACTAAAATCAGACATTGGTTACATGGATCTAAGATCAATTCACACATCACTAGATTACCTTATAGGTTTACATAGGAACCTTTATGCAATGATACAACAACTAGGAACACCGACGTATTTTGTATCGTTTAATAGTGCATAAAAGTGTTGGAAACCATTAATCAATGCACTAAAACATATAAAAGAAAAAATCAAACCAACCATTGAAAATGACATAGAAGAATTTGAGGTTGAAACCTTGATAAGAAATGATCTAGTAACTTGTGTACAATATTAAAAAAATAGAATAAATGTCTTGAGACAACTAATTTCTCATTATTACAAGTATTATGGTGAGTTGAAAGACCATTTCTTTATAACAGAGTTCAAAATAGAGGAAGTCAACATGATCATGCATTATTATGGATAAAGGATGCACCCATCTATGGAAGAAACACAAACGTTTAAATACAAGACTTTGTAGATAGATATTTTTATTTTTATTCAAGAATACTTGCAAATGATCTTACAACAATTCAACGTCATCATCACACAATAACTTGTAGGAAAAAAAATTGTTCAATGTAGGTTTAATTTCCCCATTCCTCCAATGATAAAAACAAGAATACTTGAACCAACATAATTTGATGATGATACAACCAAGAAAAATGAAAAACTAATTTTTGACACTCTAGAACATGCTAAATACAATGAGACATATATGTTTGATAGCTTCTTAGAGAGCTTGAGTTTGACAAAAGAGGAATACATCAATGCAATTAAATGCAGATTAAATCGAATGGCAATTCTATTAGAGAGAAGACTGATAGACATATGGACTAATAATTTCTCTCGTCGTATTCCAAAATTTTGGAATGCAAATATAGATTCCCAATTCGTACTTGATTCATATGCAACAACTACATATTGTAGCTCTTACATGACAAAACTTGATAAAACAATGACAATGACATTTAAGCATATACGAGAAGAATATCAAAAAATAAATATCGATGTTGTACAAACAATAACTAGGCTTGGAAAAACTTTGTTAAACTTGGAACAAATGCTTGCACAACAAGTTGTATATATTTTTTTGTCTCTACCCTTGAATACAAGTTCAAGGAAAAGTATATTTATTAATACTTCACCCAAAGATCAATGATCATTTATTTTCAAAAAACAAAAGATATGCAACTAGAACCAGATAATTCGGAAGACATAGCATGTGCATCAATCATTGATTTCTATTTGCAATGTCATGGAAACATTGAACATTTATGCTTAGCAGAATTTGCATCAAGCTATACAAAAAAGGGAAAGAAACGAAGAAATAGTGATAAGTCATTCATTAGATACATGAGGTATAGTGAACATAAAGATGTTGACAATTTCTATAGAAAACAATTGATGCTATATGTTCCATATAGACTTGATGAAAACATTTTTCAAAAGCAATATTCAACTTGGAAGAATGCCTACATGATATTAAAAGAAACCATAAAAAAATGAAAACAAAATCACATATATAACAACTAAAGCATGGGGTAACGTTGATTATGCATCAAGCATGCTTGAAGATAGAGAGTATCAAGTGTTTAATAGAGATGTAGTTAAAGAAAACCAATCAATTGCAAATAACATAGTCTCTAATTATAGTAAGCACTATGAAGAATATGATATTGATACTAACCTCCAACACTTTCTAAACATAAAAAAAATAAAAACATCACTCGACATACCTTACCATGTTGTACAAAAACCACATATATAAGAAAATACAAAATTTTATAGAATGAGAAGACAATTGAACAAAGAAAAAACAATGATAGTGAAATATAAATATTGACAAAAAAGAAAAAGGCCCCAAATGAACCAATCCATTTTTTTTTTACAAGAGGCGTGGGGACTGAGAAATATTTCTTGGGAAGTAAATTTTCCAATCCCTTGTGTGCATGTACAACAATAGAATGAAATATGACCCTCTTAAATTAATAGGAATCATAACAACGTGCACAGGAAAAACAACATTTAATACAAGAGGTGTCACGTTGCACTCTGCATTTTGCATGCTATTTATCAAATCATAATACATACCTCTAAGCAATGACAAGTTGGATATTGATAAAACACTATGAAAATCTTTGTGTTGTGCTAATTTATGAAGCATCCCTTTTTGGCTCGACATTCTTGTACCAAATTGATAAACGATTGTGAGAATTAAAACATACCCCAACAAAATATTTTGGAAATGTTGACATAATATTCTGTGGGGACTTGTATCAAGCACAACCTATCAAAGATTCTTTGATATTTGAAAACCCATTGTTGAACAAGGAGAAATCATCTTACACTTTTTGGAAAGAAAAAATAAAATGCTATGAGTTGCACATGTTGATGCATCAAAGAGACAGATATTTTATTAGAGTTTTGAACAAAATGAGATTGAATGAATAGTCCAAGGATGAAATAGAATACATAAATAACCATTTTTATAGATCACCACCAATAGATCCTTTATTTCCCTACTTATTTTACAAAAAATAATATATGCAAAGACATAATGAAAAAATGCTTTCACAAGTAGATGAAGAGTTGACAATTCTTGAATCATTTAATGAAGTCGAAAGTAGTCAAGAAAAATTTCCAACTTATGACAAAAAAACTACCTTTCCATCAAAATACTAGTAAAGCTAAATCGCTTGGTTGAGCTATATGATGGAAACTACAACATAGAAGACATGCTTGTCAATGGAGCTAATGAATCATTGAAGGGTTATTCAAAAGGAAAAAATGAATTGGATGTCATTTGGTTAGAATTTGTTGATCTAGTTGTCGGAAAATTACAAAGAGAAAAGTTTCATGAATTCCATGACAAAAATATTTCACCAATTTGGACACCAATATTTTGAATTTCAAATCCAATGCCATGCACTAGAGGAAATAATCAAACTACAATACGAAAACAATTCCCAATACAACTAGTTTGCGCTAGAACAATACACATATCACAAGGATTGGATTTAGATAATCTTGCATTTGATCCAAGAAATATTAGAACACATGGATTAGTATACACAACATTGTCAAGATTCAAAACCATGAATTCATTGTTTCTAATTCAAAAAATAACACAGGAAAACTTTTGTGTCGACAAAAAAATGACAACAAAAATGAAACAGTTGTTAGAAAATCAATCATGGAAATCAGACTATGTACAAAGTTCAATCACATGTTTCGATAGACTTTCAATTGTAACTTTGAACACACGTAGTCTACATGCACACCTTGATGACATTCTACATGAAGAATTTATGAGCAATATGATCCTTTTTTTCCAAGAGATACAAACTAATTGACCACCAAGCAAAAACATATTTTCCAAATTCAATTTTAATTCAACTTACTTTGTACATGGTGTCCTTTCTTGTATAGAAAGAAACATAGACATAATTGCAACAAAAAAATTCTGCAGTAACAAAGTTGAACTTGTTATGTCTGAGTTGTATGTCCAATGACATGTTTACATAATGAAAATATATGTTGTTCCATTTACATTTGCCTCAACAATCACTGAAGAAATTTCAATAGCTAAAGTACAAATGCTTTATAGTGATTGTATCTTGATAATCATTGGTGATTTCAATATTGACATTCATGCAACTAGTCAAAGAAGCAAAGAACTAATAGACTATATTAGATGCATATTGGACTGACCATGATGTGATATATGCTTTGTTACATCTAAATTGAATTATGCATCAAAGACTTGGCTTCATTTCTATTCATATTTCAAAAAATGCAAAAGCAAAATAAAATAAAAATATTTTATTTTGATGGCAGATATCTTAGCTCTTCTCATCTATTCTTTGCCTTTTCAAATTTAGTGGTTTCCTTTTATGCAACATTGGAAAAGTATGTAAAATGAATATTGACACTTATGCCTTGTTTGAAATTAGCCAATATCTACAAACTATGATCAAATATTGTTATTATTATAAACTATATTTGAAATCAGTTATATTGACATGAATGATGAATGTTGATTTGGTTTCTAAATACTAGGTGAAATATTTTAGATTGAACCTAAAAAAGATTTGATTGTCTAGAGTAATATGCCCTTTTATTGCACAACAATAGAATGTGCAGTAGCTCTTGCAGGTAGGGTTTCTCCTTGGTCGGTCGTAGGAATGCTCGGGGTCGTTTCGTCCTCACCTATTGGTCTTTCCTCCAATATGGTGACCCCCTTCTCTAGCCATGTTTCTCCATGCTTCAAACCTGATACTCCTAAACTTGGATTTTCTCTTTATGGGTCCTATGATGTGTCGTTGGGGTGCCCTCTTGAAGGCTCGACTTCTGTTTCTGCTACTTTTCGTGGCTGCTCTTTCAGTATTGTTGTCTCCAGGAATTTCAACGTTGTTCCTCCATCTTGTTTGGTGCAAGAAGCTTCGACTCCTTCTATCCCCATGAGAAAGGATGTTATTTCCAAGTTATCTCGTCTCAGCTCCGCAATGCTCATCTTCCGTTTTAATGGTCTCTAGCCTTGCCTTGTCGATCTTCATGACTGGATGTCAATATATTGGTTGCCAATTTTGAAAGGTGAAGTTTGCATTCACCCTTGTGCTCAAGGGTTTTTCATTGTTGAGTTTGATATTCAAGAAGATAAATATTTAATCTTTAATTCTAGTCCTTGGTTCTTGAGTTGTTCCGATTTATGTATGAAGCCTTGGTCTCCTTCTTTTGATCCTTCAAAGGATTCATTATCTTCGACACTTGTTTGGGTTAGGCTCCCATATCTACCCTTGCATTATTTGTGTTTATCCTCTCTCTGTGCCTTCGGTAATGATTTAGGAAGGTTTCATTATAGAATCCATGAAACAAAAAACTATAACATCTTCACCTATGCTCGAATCTATGTAGAAATGGATTTTAGCAAAGGGTTCTCGACGGAAATAAACTTGACAGGAGATAACTATTTGTGGACCCAAAAGCTGGACTATGAAAAAAATTATTTTCGGTGTTGAGCATGTTTTGGTACAGGTCACTTGGAAGCACATTGCCCTAGGGATCCCAAGAAATATCGAAAGCAGTGCAAGACAAATTGGTGGGTTGGATCCCACATTGATCATCAAATTATTTCCAAAGAAGATTGTACATATGCAGTCCCTCCCAAGGAGGTTCCCAAAGAAGATCCATTGTTTCCATCCGACATGGAATCTCCAGATATGGATCTTCCGTTGGAAGTCTCTAAATTTGAAATAGAGGACAAGAAGGTCAAAACAGAGATTACTAGGCAATCTTAAATGCATCAAGAAACTCCTCAAAATCTCAAGGAAAAATTAGATTCAACTTCTCTAGATCCAGGTAAAGAAACACATGTTCTCCCCAACTCCACTACTTTGCTAAGTTGGGAAGATGAGGTGGATGAAGTTGAGGCATCATAAAAATTAAACTCTCCAGATCCAAGAAATGAGGGGATGGAAGGACTTGTGTCGACCCCTCTATCTCTAAATTCAGGTTTGACAATAGTCAGAAAGAAGAAAAAAACCCCTTCAGTATCCCAACCAATGGCGACAAGAAGTAGGGCTTGGAATCCAACATAATCATGTAATGTTTTTTTGTATGTATTATGGGTGTTTTCTACCACATATATTCAATGCAAAGTAGTAATAGTATCAGACAACTTTGATCTCATAGGTGTAGAAAGGAATCTTGGATAGTAGTTGGAGTAATGGAGATGTATTTTTTCTATTTATACTAGCCTACTTTTTGTACTCAGCAACACTAGTCACACCCTTTTTAATGAATAAAATTTCCCAATTTTTGTAAAAAACAAATTATATGCTCTTTTGGTTTTCTTTATTTTTTATTGTATTTGATCATTATTTGCAAATGCGAGTTTGTCTTTCTTTATTCTAGATTCTAATTATTGTTTTCTTTGAACTTGTTTGTAATTAAATTGTAAAATCATGTCAGAATTGGGGTGTATGAGCACTAGGAGATTTTTTTATGTAGCTTTAGACTCCTTAGTCAAATATTTTTGACATGAGTTTTGTTGATAGTTTGTTTTGGTCGAAGATTAACTAAAGTTTCTCAAAAAATTTGTATCAAACTAAAGTTTTTAAAAATTAAACATCTTTTTAATTACTTTCAAAATTTAAGTGAGTGTTTTGCAATTGGTGCAAAATATTGACTTGACAATTTTCCTGTGCCATTCAAAAAAATGTTGTATTAAAAAAATGGTTTAGTTATTTTCAATAGTATAATAATGTTCAAGTATGTTCAAGCAAAAATAGTGATTTAGCAGTTGTTGACTTTCAACACTCGAGTAAGTTATCAATTGAAACCATGCTTTTGATTCTACATTACTTGTGTTCAAATTTCCTTGATTAAATTAATTAATATCCCTTCATCAATTTCAGTGTTTAGTATTCCTTCATCATTAATTAATATTGTAAAAGCTATCAATTGTAACCACGCTTTTGATTCTACATTACTTGTGTTCACAATTCCTTAATTAATATTAATTAGTATTCCTTCGTAAATTTTCAGTGCAGTGTCTAAACAACAATGTAATTTTTATTTTTTTGTAAAGTTTTTATCTTTTCAAATTAGTTTTATTAGCTTTTAAAAATAATTTACTATCGTATTTAGCCTAAAATATGTAGAACACTTGAGTTTGAATCCTAGAAATTATTGTCAATAACATAAATATACTTTATGTTATGTTGTTGTTTCTATGGTTGTGAATGCACATCTATTAGAAAATTTTCCTTTTCTCTCCCAAAACAAGGTAAAAACAATAACATTTGGTTTGTTCGTTCATTGCAGAGCAGATAGCTAGACAATTGACAATGATGACGACCAACCAACAAAGAGGCAGAATACTTATCCCTTTGCAAAAAAAAACATATAAACATGTATTACCTTTTCATATTACTTCATTATAAAAAAATTGAATAATAGCTTTGTAAGTTAAATTTTGATACCAAACAAATTTTCAGCTCCCTGATGCACGTCCTCCCCCATGCCTTCTCACGCATTCCCTCCTCTCCTGGATGGGCCTCGTGGCCCCCCTCTATCCAGTCACCTCCCTCTCCCTCCTCCCTGGATGTTGCATCCTTTGCCTCTCTTATCACCTCTCTTCCCAAGACGACCAAGCGCACCCATCCAAAGTTCGTGGAAAAACTAGATCAAATCCTCTCGGTCCAAATAAAAGGAAACTCTAGATCCCTCACTCTAAAATTTGCAGACCATGCACTCATAGGATAGTTTACTGGAATCTATCCCTCTCTGCGGGCTATGGCAATATGGATTGACAAGAACTGGAAACCCCACTTGAAAGGAAATCTTTCGCATTTTCTGTGCAGAAGAGGTTTCTTTTCATTTCTTTTTGAAGACAAATCAGATCGAGATCTCATTTTCAGAAGCAGACTACACTTTATGGGCTCCAAAGGTATGTATCTTAATAGCTGGACCCCAGATTTCATCCCTGAGAATGATATTCCTAATGTAGTTCCAGTTTGGGTTCACCTTCCCTTCCTCCCCCTGCACTGTTGGAATAATAAAACTATTCGTTATATAGGTAATACCCTTGGGAAATATATAGATCAAGCAGAACCTAAATATGGTCTTCAAGCCTATGCATAGATCTGTGTAGAAGTTGATATGGAAAAAGGCCTGCCTAAATCTATTAAACTCACTCTGGATAAATGGACCTATCTGCAACAAGTTGACTATGAACGAATACCTTTCAAATGCAAATTCTGTCATGAGTATGGACACTTTGCAAAACATTGTCCCAAGTCCCCCCCTAAAACCCCACCTAAAGAATCTGAACAATGGAAACAACCTAAAAGGAAAAACCATCAACACCACGGTAAGAACCCTAAAGTCACCCCCACGCCACCCCTACCTGATACATCCCAAGACCCAAAATATTCCAATCCGATCTCTAACCAAGATCCAGCCCGAGTATAGCCTCCCCCCTCACAAAATCATACCACACCTCTGCCTACCTCCCCTCATACCCACCCATCTATGCCTCCTCTCCTTCCCTCAACATCGCCTTCTCCCCTTCACTTGTCTTCTCTCCATGAGGACGAAGAATTAGAAAAAATCTCGGAAGAAGGCTCAAACTCATATACCCATGACTCCCCCATCAAAAAAGTGGGTAGAAAATCAAATCTGCACAAGCGGGAAGCCTCAACCAAAAAGGAAATAGAACTCGAGAAGCAAACAACTCTAGATCAACATACTAAGAAAGAAACAAGACAGAACAAGAATCATAATGGACCCAACCCCCATAAAGGGGGAAACTCCAAGCCTTCTAAATGATAAAATCAATCTCTTGGAACTACAGGGGACTAGGGAGCTGACACAAGCTCTCGTTGATACATGAACTAATTAAAGCAGAAAACCCTCATGTCCTTCTTCTCTAGGAGACCAAAAGGAACGATACTGATATCCTTCAGGAAAGAAACTACATCTGGTGTTCATGCAAAGGTGTGGCAGTTAGCACAAGAGGAGCCTCGAGAGGAATCTGCACCCTGTGGAACCCAAGTATCTTCTCTCTTCAAAATTGTCAGTCTACAACGTACTGGATCAGAACATCCCTTCTTCATATTCCTACGGGTAAGACTCTGAATGTCATTAATGTGTATATGCCCATTATTTATCAAGAAAAAATTGAATGTTGGTCCTCCCTCCAAAATCTTCACGGGAATCTAGATTCTAAGGACCTCATTATAGCTGGAGACCTCAACACAACCCTCCATCCTAAAGAAAATAAAGGAGGCACCCAATTGCGCTACCCCACTCGTGAGCATCTCAAGGATCTCATATCCTCCTTTCATTTAATTGACATAAACCCTTCTAACGACCGCTTCACTTGGTCGAACAGAAGGTTAGGACCTGGGCACATCATTGCTTGCCTAGATCGTTTTCTCTTAAGCAGCTCCTTCCTTGAAGAGTCTCCTTCCCCCTCCTCTCTCATTTTCCTCTGGGCTGGATCTGACCACCGTCCTATCACCTTAAATCTTTTCCCTCCAGAAAATTTTGGCCCCATCCCCTTCATATTCAACCCCCTTTGGCTCTCAGACCCAATTTTTTTTTATATTTTCACATATTCCTAGAGTTTTTGGGTACAAGGATCTCCAAACTACATCTAGGAGAAGAAGTTAAAAAGAATCAAATCGGCCCTCAAACATTGGGTGAAAATCACCAAAGAAAAAGATCAAGAAGTAAAAAACAAGAAAATCAAAGAAATGGAAGAAAACAGATTGGAAATGGAAGAGGGACTCCCCACTCAATATCTTCTTCTAAAAGAACAACATGACTTCATAGATTATCAAAAAATCCTCCACTCGGAGGTGGAAACTTGGAGGCTCAAATATCAGAGTCTTTCGCTCAATTCAGGAGACAGAAACATGAGATTCTTTCAGAGACAAACCAAAGTTAGACTCTGGAGGAACAAGGTGAAGGAGATCACAAAAGAAGATGGAACAAAAAAAAGTGACTTTCAGCAAATCCAAGAAGAAGCCAAAAACCATTTTGAACACCTTCTAACTAAGGACAACGTTGCAAATCTCAACATACAAGAATATATGTTGCTAAACATCCCGACTGTTGTCAATCAAGAGGATAATGTCAAGATAAATCAAGAGGTTACAGAAAAAGACCTTTATGGGGCCTTATTCCAACTTCACCCAGATAAAGCTCCAGGCCAAGATGGCTTCAACGCCCACTTTTATGAAAAATGTTGGCACATAATAAAAAAAGATCTCCTGAGAATGATCCAATATGTCCAAAAATCTACAAAGTTGTGGGGCAACACAAATTCCACTTTTCTAGCACTTATACCAAAGGAATCAAGCCCTTCCTCCTTCTCTAGGTTCATGCCCATATCCTTATGCAATGTCTCCTACAAACTCATTACTAAAATCATAGCCAACCGACTTAAGCCTCTCCTTCATAAGCTTATATCCCCAAACCAAAGTGGTTTTGTTGAAAAGAGACAAATGATTGACAACATCAATTTGGTCCAATAAGACATACATTGGAGTAGGGAATGAGGAGAACAAGGAATGATTATTAAAATTGACATGGCCAACGCTTTTGACAGGGTGAGACATAATTTTTTGTTTGCAATTTTGAGAAAATTTGGCTTTAGTCCAGAATTCATATCTTGGGTTTCGGCCTACATTTCCAAGCCTTGGATTGCCCCTCTAATCAACAGGCGACCAACAAAATTCTTCAAAATTTCTATAGGGTTGAGGCAAGGCTGCCCTCTTCCCCCCCTCCTCTACATAATTATGGCATAAACTCTTGGTAGGCAGCTGGAAAAGGATCGAGCCTCCAAGGTCATTCCTAGTATCAAAATCGCTCGGGGGAAAAAGATAATAAATTACTCCAAATTCGTCGATGACACTCTCCTCATTAGAGGCACCTCCATTTTCATAGCCAAGAGATTCAAAAATTCTCTGGACAATTTTACCCAAGCCTTTGGAGCCCTCATAAATAGTGCCAAATCCAATGTCTACGCCCATAACACTCCCACAAGAACAACTCACCTAATAGAAAACATATTTCTCTTCCCTCTCATTGAAAAATGGAAAACCTTCAAATACCTTGGCATCCCAACTTGTCTTAAATCTCTCCCTAATTCAGCTTGGAAACAAATCCTAAACAAAATTAAAAACAAGTTGGACCATTGGGGTGCTTTCTGGCTCAATCTGGCTGGTCGAACTGTGCTTTTAAAATTAGTCCTCTCCACTCACCCCATTTTTCAATTTTTCTCTCTTCTTGCACCTCGGAGCATTAAAACCTTGATCTCTAGTCTCCTACGACACTTTCTCTGGGAAGGGGGAAAGATTGAAAAAAAAAAATCCACCTTGTAAATTGGGATATTGTAAAACACCCACAAAAAAATGGAGGCCTGGGCATAGAATATCCTACCCTCTCTAATTTGTCTATGGGATAAAAAATCTTATGGAATCTTATTTCGAGAATAAAAGAATGGTGGAAAACAATTCTCTTGAAGAAATGCATAGCAGGGGATAGACTCAGGTGTTTATAACAACAACACTCCTTGAGCAATGGCTCTCCAATAAGGAAGCTTCTTTCTGCCTCCATTCCTCTCATTAAAAGTCATCTCACCTGGATCCCTGGAAATGGTCCGAAGATCCTTATTGGAATAGACAACATCATGGGAAAGAAACCACTCTGGTAGCACATTCATCTTAGACCTCTCATTAACTAGCTAGGCTCGAAAGGAAAAAAATACATCTCGGACATCTCTTCCTGGAACGCTGATTTGGGTGACTGGATAGGATGGAACCTACAAAGTCTCCCAAGCAATCTTCAAGACACAACCCACTAGCTGCAAAATATTTTACGAGGTTGCACCCCCATTTTCAACACGCTAAAAGACAGGAGAGGTTGGGGCAATAGTATTTACTATGTTAAGCAAGGATATTCACAACTTCTCTCCCAAACGGATCTCCCCCCCAAAGATAAGATCTAGAATTCCCTCTACAACAACGACAGTCCTCCCAAGGTAAAATCTTTTTGCTGGATAGTGGCACATGGAAAATTACTTATAGGGGAAAATATTCTCAAAAGGAACATGCACGGGCCTTTCAGATGTAAGTTGTGTTGAAATGCATAGGAAAACTCTCAGCATATCTTCCTTCTTTTCCCCTTTGCAATTTCTATGTGGAAAACAACTCTTCAAGGCCTCCACAACAAAATCAGATGGTCGTCTCAACCAAGAGAGATTCTCTCAAATTGGCTTTCCCTATATCGGGGCTCCTTCAAGAACAAAACTCTCTTCAAAGACTTATTCAAAGCCTTACCTAAGTACATTTGTTGGAAAATTTGGCTCTCCAGAAATAGAATCATCTTTTCCAATATTCACTCTCCCCCTGATATTGTAGCTAAGAAATTCATTGCCCTCATGGATAAATTCTTTCTTTCCAAACCTAAACCCATCTCCTTCACCCCCTCCTCCACCTTAGAATTTGATTGGATCTACACTATTTTCTCCTCCATCCCATCCCCTCGCCACCCCTCCTCTTTAACGAGATCCTCCTGGCAGCTTCATGAAGACTCAGAGTTCTTACAATGGCACAATGAGCAACAGACACACATTCTCTACTTTTATGGAGCATTAAAAGGAAATCCTGGGGTGGCAGGAGTGGGAGGGGTCATAATTTTCCCAAGAGGAAATCAAGCACTCTCCTTCCACTGGAGCCTTGGAATTGCATCCAATAATCAAGCCGAAGATTATGCTCTGTATCAAGGCCTTCTCCTCGCTAAAAATATGAGCATTCACTCCATTTTGGTCATAGGAGACTCTAAGATAATTATAAATCATGCACGCAAAGGCTCCCATCCCCTGAATATTCACTTAAATTCCATACTCCAACGAATCTCGACAATCATCAAACACTTCTCCAATATTTCCCTCGTTCATGTCCTTAGATGCAACAACCAAATGGATGATACCCAAGCAAACCTGGCTATCACTCTGGATCCAGGTTCGTTATTAGTCAATGGACTCACACAATGAAAACCCATCACATGATCCAACCACTCATCTGATAGGCACTTGACACTTGGCAATCAGCTCACCTGCCTGCTCAGTGTGACACATGGGCTTTGAATCTGACTTGGGTCATGAACTCTTCTCGTCATAACACCTCTCCCCTGATCCCGTCACTTGACACACTTGGCACATGCATCCGGGCCTACAAGCTACTTCACCTCACCTATCGTCACCTTGACACTCCCTCCCTCACCTTAGCATATGTCACTCTACACAATTTATCCATCTCCCCTTACATGGGAGGTCACTTTGAAAATCTTCTGGCTGCTCCATATCGGGGCAAAAAGACCTGGAGTGGGAGGAACTCGCTCAGCATGACTCCATGGGTGTATTATGCATTGAATTTTGGTAATGCAAGCAGTACCAGGATCAACAGAGGATATGGCTACAGTTCGTGTGTTCATCCAAAAATGGGAAATCAAAAGTGTCCTTTGAATCTAGCGAAGGTGATGGAGCATATCAGTGGATGTATGGCTCATTTATTAGGCCTATTCCATACTCCACAGAATAGAGCAGATTCTATTCCTCCTTCGAGCAGAGATGCAAGATCTCGCATAATTCAATCAGACAGCGAAAGGAAAATCAACAAAATGAGAAGGAGCACAGGCAACCAGCATGCCATCTCAGTGGAAGATCATGAGGAGTTGGTTAACACGGTGAAAAACCTGTAAATTCAACTCAGAGCCCTTTCATCTCAAGTCTTATCCATAACAAAAATCAATATTCAGCACCGAGGAGAGAAACAACAGACCAAGGATGAAAGTGAGGCGCTAAGACAACAAATAGAAGCTCTTCAGTTTGTGGCTGGACCTGTTTCGCCTTCTGCCTCCCCATATTTTACTATAGCCATATCCAATGAAGCTTCCTCTCCAGGACCTTGACTGTGACTGGATCTAAATTTGCGGCCTTCAACAGAAGAAGAACCCCCAACACCGAACCAAAACAATCTTTAAGTGTATTCTTTGTTTCATAGTTTTTTTACTAGGCTCTTTCTGTATGATCTTCACTATAGAAGCTCAGGTCGGCTTTATCATAGTAAAAATGACTACCCCCGCTCACCACTTCCTACTGGGAGCTTACAGGGGGTGAATTTTGTATTTACAGCTCCTGCAACGCAGCTTTTGTGATTCTCCTGTGATTATTCACAACTCTTTTAATATAGATTTTCTCTGGTTTCTATTAAAAAAAATGATACCAAACAAATGATCAAAAAAATTGATTTTGTTCACAGGAAAAGAAAATATACCTAATACCATATTCCATATTTGACATATGCATGGGGAAGTCAACCAATATTTTTGAAGGAGATACTTGCTTCCGTGAGAACCTCTAACTCACCTTCAAAAGTTGAAGTTGTGCATGTCAATCATGTTGACATGCATGGCCATATTACAATCACATTGAACATTAGTGACAAGCTTATATCGTAGTTTTGGCCACATTTTTTCCTGGTAACAACATTCCAATAATAGGATTCGAGATCATATATATATATATATATATATATATATATATATATATATATATATGTATGTATGTATATGAAAGAGGATATGACCATAGTTTCATTACATTGACTACAACCTCTATAGTTGAAAACATACCACTAGTTTTTGCTCAAGGAAGGATCACTCCAGACACTACAATCAATGCACTTTTGGAAGCAAATGATGACTAGTTAGTTGAAATTTTGTAACAATTGTTAGATAATGTCACCAAAGAAATTGTCAGTTTGAAATGTATGTGAAATATGGTGAAACAACGCATGACATTTCCACAATAAGCATTTCAATCTAAACATTCATTTTATTTAATTTACTAAGTCACATGTTGCATTTTCAATTTTTTTACATATTTCATATTTGCATGTTTATTTGATCACAAACATTTACTTTCCTCTATGTTTACTAGGTGCACTTGAATGACCAGTACAAACAAACATACTTTGAAATCCACGCTCCTCCTCAAAAATGTGTTCAGGAGTGGGCCAAAGGGATCCCGCAAAATACAAATAAGTCTATCTAGTTTTCTTGAACCACTCAATTGTGATTCTACAAATTCTTATTTACCAACTCTTGCATTAACAAATGTTCAAGCAAGTTTTATTAAAACAAATTTACTTTTACAACTAACTTCTCTTGAAGGCCATTGGAGTACTCAGGCCAAGTGATGTTTTTTTCCTCCATTCAAACCATTATGCAATGAATGTAAACAAATTGTTATAACAATGGATTTTCCAATAGATGACATGTTATATTGCACAAAATGTGTTCATAGAACATCATATTCATATGAGCACAATCTACAATGTACATTGCACACAACATATGACAAGATCAA
>WSFP011430817.1:0-21664 GCA_009831015.1 Picea engelmannii | reverse complement strand
CAACACAAATTTTACATGTTTTGGAAATGTTTTTGAAGCATTAATGAAATGGTTAAAGGGAAGCGTATTTGCGTATTGTAAATAGATCATGAGTGATTCGCTCTCATCTGTAGGAGGTAGAGGCATTTATGCATAGTTAATGAAAGTAGGTAGGTTTGAATTAGATATTAGACAGTTTAGAAGAACAGGAGGGAAACGACTATAGACACCCTCATCTTTGTATCATTGTATCAGTAGAACATTAGCATAGAGCAAGAGAAGGGAGAGTTGTAGCAGAGAGTTGAGAAGAAGAACTCATGCACAGGAGCTTTCAATTAATATATGAAGTTTTAATGCAGATTTATGGTCTTATGATGTTTTCTATTTGTACATGTTAAATGGTATGCTTATAGTTGTTTTATGCTATCTGTTATGCATTTGCTTTAGTACTATGAATGTATGATTTCATGTTGAATGTTTGAAATCAGAGAGAAGTAGAATGAGTTTCAATTGTTTCTCTTCTTGAGTGAGAGAATTTCCTGTGAGGAGTGCAGTGAAACGTCCGCAAGGAGTGTGTTGACGAAGGTTTAGAGTTCATCTCTGAAAGCTCAGGAGGAATACCGTTGTTCTCATTTCCACAGAAGTGTAGGAAAAGCACAGAAGCCCTGCAAGGTGTGCGCAGGCTGGGTGAAACCTTAGAATTTATCAACTAAGGTTGAGAGATTGAAAGACTGCTATTGCAGAGAAAGTGCACAGAGTTGGGGGTTCAAATACGCTGAAGTATTTGAAGGATTGTCGCAAAGAGTGTGTGCAGAAGTCTTCTTGAAGACCTGAGTTGCGAAGAAATCTCAGAAGGGTTAAGGCCTTTGAATCATTCAAGAGAAAGCGGGAAGCCCAAGTGGTATGCAGAAGTCACGTCCCAGAGAAGGATCGCAAAGTCGATTTTTTGAACCATAGGTTCTTGAGGAGGAACTGAATGGTCGGAATTCTCCGAGGGGAATTCCCGAAATAGCGAGGACCGTAGGATCCAAGAAAGTTGCGGGGAATTTAAGCGTTGGATAGATCCACCTTCGAAGGGCAGGATTTAACGTGGACCATTGATTTCGATCATTGGACCATTGAGATCATTTTGGCATTTTGGGGGTCATAAGTCCGAAGTGTGGACAAAACCTGTGGTTGATCAAATCCCTAAAACGCGAAAAGAGTTTTTGAGTATAAAGATGAAGAGCAACGAGGTCAGAATTTCGGAGCTTTGGAATTCGGGGTTTCGAAGGTCCTGAGGACGAGTGATCAGGACACAGGAGGGAGGAAAGTCTGAAATCAGAAGTTGCGGCAGGATGTTTTTTCAGCATTTCAGGAATCGGCATTTCATCATTTCCATTGACAAGGAGTAGGGTACTCCACATCAGAAGCTCCGAAATTGTGAAACGCAAAGAAGTTGCGGAGGAGTGCTTTGGCATTTTGGGATCCGAGATTTCAAGGAGACAGTGATTGGAATCAAGAGCATCACGAACTCCTGGTACACGAAATCGTTCCAACCATTGGATCTAGGGAAGAACCACAGCCGTTGATCTCCTTAGAAGTGGGATAACACCATTTCGGTGTTTCAGGGTTCGGCTTACCGGGAATCCTGATGACAAGGGGCGAGACATAGTGAAAGGGAAATCTCGAAGTCATGAAGTGCGATAGACTTAAAAGGGATTTTCAGTATTTTGGTAATTCGAGTTTCAGGACTCCGGAAGTCGATAGGTAGAGTTTCACATCATCGCAACTCCCGAAATCACGAAGCTTGAAACCCCGAAAAGACGGAAAACCATTGAGGAGACAAAGATTGATGAATGTGTCAGTATTCTGGAATTTGGCACTTTAGTGGACAAGAGATCAATGTGGTTGTAGTAAAGATCCTGAGAAGACCTCGGTCCGAGGGCAGGGGGTCTACGTCAGAAAATATGGCTGCTCTCAGGACAACCAGTCCAAGCCACAATTCAAAAAGGGTAATGAGAAGTCGAAGAAGGACACAGGAAAATGGTGTGAATACCATAAAATCCCTTAGCATGACACCAAAGAATGTCGCTCCACGCAGTCACTGTTGGCCGAGATAAAAGATTCAGAGTCAGAGGCAGATTATGACTCTGAATCAAATCTAGAAAGTGGGAATCATATCATCGATGTCGAACCTGGTGCCATTGTCACTACCACCAAATTCCAAACAAGAGAACCAAAAGAACCAGAGGAACGCGAACACCTCTTTCACTCACAGATGTGGGTAAAGGGGACTCCGTTGCATTTCATTGTCGATAGCAATAGTCAGAAGAACCTAATTTCAGCATAGGTCATCAAGTGGTTGGACCTACCGATAACACCGCACCCGCAGCCCTACACCATCAAATAGCTTTTCCAAGGATGAGATCTTTGCATCGACCAATAGTGTTGTCTACCCTACAACATCAAGCCCTTCAAAGATGAGGTATTGTGTAATATTTCTCCCCTTGAAGTTTGTGATGTTATTTTAGGCCATTCATATTTGTGGAAGTGACATGATGTGTATGAGTATATACGTCGCAGTGTTATTATTACTTTGGGTAGACAATTGTACAAGATACCAAAGGTAGTGTTGCCTACCATTATTTCTTTAATCTCTGCTAAGAAATGCAATAAGGTCATTTCACAAACTCGAAAGTTCATCTTGTTTGTGATCTGTGGTTGCAGTAAGCAGAAGGTCACTGCCACATCCATGACCTATACATAGATCCTCTCTTTGCAGTAGAAGTAAGTGGATGGGATCGTGGAAGAGTACAAAGACATCTTATTTTCACCCACCAAGGTACCGATGCACTACCAATTCAAGCATCCAATTTATCTAACCCTTGGTGCATCGTTTCCTAATGGACCAATCTATTGTCGCTCATTGATGGAAAATGACGAAATCAAGCACCAGATCCAAGACCAACTTCAAAAGGGGCACATCTAATCCAGCTCCTCTCTTTGTAGAAGCATGATTGTGTTGGTGTAGAAGAAAGACGAGACCTGGCAGCTCTGCATTGATTACAGATCATTAAACAAAATCACAATTAGGAACCGGTACAAAATTCCCCGAATTGATGACCTTCTTGACCAAATCAAGGGGGGGGAATTCTTCAGCAATATTTACCTAAATTTTGGCTACCACCAGGTTCCCATTGAACTAATTGATTTATGGAAGATAGATTTCAAATATAAAGAAGGTCTCTTCTAATGGTTGGTCATGCCCTTTGGCTTAACAAATGCACCAGTAACTTTCATGAGATTGATGGATGATGTATTAAGACCCTTCACCAACTCTTTTTTGGTGGTATATCTGGATGACATCCTCGTCTTCATCAGAACTTGGGAGGAGCACATGCATCATATTCAGTAGGTTTTGGGCACTCTCCGGCAGCACAAGCTATATGCCAACTTGGAAAAATGCTCCTTTGTCATAAATAGGGTCCAATACTTGGGCTACATTGTTGATGAGCATGGGGTACATGTGGATCTAGCTAAGATCCAAGTCATTCATGATTGGCCAGCCCCGACCACACTAACTAAGCTTCAAAGCTTCTTGGGACTTGCCAACTTCTACCGAAGGTTTGTGTTGGGATTCTCCCATATTGCATGGGCCCTCATCCAAGTAAGAAAGGGTGGTGGAAAGTAAAAGTTCACATGGGGGCAGGCACAACAATAATCATTTGATGATCTGAAGCATCACTTGTGTTCAGCTCCAGCACTCTCCTTACCTGATCTGCAACAACCATTCTAGATTGAGACTGATGTCTCCGACTATGTTGTAGGCGCAGTTATCACTCAACATGGTCATCTAATAGCATACCATAGTGAGAGACTCTCATATACTATCTAAACATACCCCACCTATAACAAAGAAATGTATTCCATTGTGCAAGCATGGCGTTAATGGAAACATTTCATTATGGGAAAGGAGACAATAATCCACACTGATCACAAGCCTCTACAGTTCATACAGACACATGGGAAGTTGCAGAATCATCACCATCAAAAGTGGTCCACATACCTACAATAGTTCCATCTCAACATCAAGTATAAAACAGGGAGAAAAAATAATGTCACTGACTGCCTCAGTCTCCCTCTCATTGTTTCACTCACCACAATGCTCCATTCCTCTGGGTATGAGCCATCTGAGTGGACCCAACTTTATCAGCGTGACCTTGACTTGGCCACCACCTATCAAATCTTGGGTACAAGAGTGAATGTCACCGATTTTAACATTCAGGATGGACCATTATGCCATTTGGGCCACCTATGTGTTCCCATAAGAGAGAATACAAAGCTAATTTGGGAGGCTCACTACAGTCGGATGGCAGGACATTTTGGTGTGGAGAAAATTGTGGTCATTCTACAGAAACATTTTTTTTGGCCAAAACTTCAATAAGACGTCAAAAAGTATATCAGATCTTGCATTTCCTATGTCATTTCCAAGCCAACCATCAATAAGAAAGGCTTATACATGCCTCTGCCTACTCCCAAGAGGCCTTGGGAATCCATCTCAATGGATTACATGTCTGGCCTTTCGTCCACTAAGAACATAAATGATTGTGTATTTGTGGTGGTTGATCGATTTTCAAAGATGGCCATTAACATAGCCTGCAATAAGAGAATCACATCGGCAGATACTGCCAAGCTCTTGTTTGAACGGGTGTGGATCCATTTTGGGATACCACATACCATCACCTCAGATCGGGACAGCAGGTTCCTTAGCACATTTTGGTCGATTCTATGGTCATTGTTGGACACCAAGCTCACTAAATCCAATGCTTTACATCCCCAAAACAATGGCCAGACAGAGTTTGTCAATCGGATGATTGTGCACATCCTGCACATGTACAACTCTAAGCATCCGCATACATGGGATGAGAGTCTTCCCTATTTTCAACACAGCTACAACATGGCTCTCCATAGATCCACCGGCCATAGCCCATTTCAGGTGGGGTTGGGATTCCAACCCTTGGGTCCCATTGATGTTACACTACCTCTTTAAACCACACAGGTAGAATCTTCCCATGTTCAATATGAGGGCGACAAAGCCACCAGATTCATTAAGTGGATTCAGCACATTCGTCAATATTTTTATGAGATTTTGCAGAAATCCAATGCTAAGTACAAGCAGCACCATGATCAACATCGGGTACCACACCAGTTTCAGGTGGGAGACAAGGTCTCGTTACATTTTCAAAAATATCGCCTTACAGGGCCCCATCGGAAGATCTTCCCACTTCGCTATGGGCCTTACACTATCACCAAGGTTTTGGGTAGCAATGTTTTTGAGCTCAATACTCCACTCTTCCTTGGCTTGCACCCAGTGTTCAATGTGGACCTCCTTCGGCCATATTTTCCACCATTATTATACACCTCATAAATCGTAGAATAGTTGACACCAACAGAGCTCAACCCTGACTGCATGGAACATGCATCCACTGATCATATAGTGGACACACAGGTCAAGGGCACTCAACAACAGAGGATCTAGCTTTATCGGGTTGTCAAGGTAGGAAAGATCCTACACCAAAGGAAGTGGCTTACGTGGGGCCAAATTCGGTAGAAGTTTCCTCACCTGATGGGGGCACTCAACGCAATGGAGACCATTTCTTCCTAAGGGGGGAGGACTGATCCAGGTGGATATTGGTGGCCACCCACCTATTCCAACTGACTCCTATTGACATTTTTTAGTTCCACATGTTCTTCTGTAATTCTTTGTAATTGTGGGTTCTACACTTTCGGGGTTGTCTAAATCCATACACAGCTTCCAGGTAGGTATTAGTGGCCTCCCACCTAATCCAGCTGGCTTATTTTGGATGTTTTCATGTCAGTACATTGTTTTATACTTCTAGGGTTGTTTTGGGTCTCTAAACAGTGTTTTTTGGCTTGCTACATTCAAACTATAGACAAAGATAGATTTTGATGGAATAATATGTAGTTCTCGAAAATACCTTTCCAATGGGCTATCACGTGACTAAAATGGAGGTCATATGCAAAAGTTACAATCCCAGGAAGTTGAGGTACCAACTTACCCATCAGGGCCCACATAACTTTTGGTGTTTCATCTCCTAGGGTTAGGTTTTTGTATATCTAGGGTTTTGGGAGTCATGAGTAATGTTAAAAAGGCCTTTGGAGCCTCATTGTAATTTTTTTCTACTCAAACGGATGCGCATAGCAGCCACATCTCTCCTCATAGATAACTACCACCATTCGAGCAAGTTGTTTTCAATTCTGTAGTTTTACAGTTTCAGCCTATTCTATTTATTCAATAGAATTTATTGTTCACTGGATATTTGTTTTTGTTCTCGATATTTTTGTGTTATTGTATTCATTGTGTTATTATTTTTGTTCCTCTCATAAATATGGATCAGGATTAGTCAACAACCCTAATTCCTTAACCGGAAATAGAAAACCATCAGAAAAAACCATGTGTTGAAAAACCATCCAACAATGGACATGAAAATCGAGGCGACATGAAAAATGAGGCAAAAATGTGACACGTTTCTCAAGGAAAAAAAATTGGGGGCACTACCCCTAAACCCCTCAAACCCCCTTGTGCGCCTGGCACAACGTAACATACACTAAGGCTACTTGTGCAAAGACTATAACACATACCCAACATTGCCTACTTCATCAAGCATTTTCAAGATGAGGTGCTTTGCGACATAGCACAACTCTTAGTGGTTTATGTGTTGTTTTGAAAATCGTACTTATGGGACATACATGGAAGTTATAAATCCAGACCATAAAAGGTGATCACCAGGATCAAGAACCAGTGGTATGGAATTCATGAATGTCGAGTGACACTGACAGTCTCGATGGTTTCAAAAAAGCAAGAAACAAAGTTGATCAACCATGCCCATAAATTCATGTTGTTGATGATTAAACGTCAATGCTCCGAGAATATCATAGCAACTAGTTATCTCTCCACTGACCACAACTCTCGATAACAGCAACAAGTCAATAGAGTACTTAAAGAATACAAATATGTGTTCAAATATCCATATGGAGTATCACTACATTGCTAGGAAAAACACTCCATAGATCTTGTTCCTAGTTCTTCATTACCCAATGCATCTGTTTACAAAAGGTTTGTGCTAGAGAATGAAGAAATCCATAGACAAATTCAATAATTGACCGATAAAGGACATATCAAACCTACCTCATCTTCTTGTGGAAGTCCAGTCGTCCTTGTTCCCAAGAAATATGGAACATGGCATATGTGCATCGACTACAGGGATGTTAACAACCTTTCAATAAAGAATCGGTATCCTCTTCCTAGAATAGATAATTTACTTGATTATTTGAAATATGCTAAGTTCTTTACCAAACTCGACCTCAAGTCGAGATATCATCAAATTCCCATAGAGCCTTCAGATGTATGGAAAATTGTTTTCAAAACCAAGGAAGGCTTGCTTGAATGGTTGGTTATGCCTTTTGGTCTAACTAATTCTCCCACTACTTTCATGAGATGTATGGATGATGTTCTTAGACCTTTTTCAGGTGAATGTGTCATTTTTTATCTAAATGACATTCTTATTTTCAACCAATCATGGGATGAGCATTTGCAACAGCTTCAACAAGTGCTTGACACTCTCAGATAACATAAAATCTGTATAAACTTGGAGAAGTTTTCTTTTGCAATGGAGAGTATCAAATATTTTGGATATGTTATTGACACGGCATGAATTCAAGTCAACCTAGAAAATATTCAATTCATCAAGGATTGGCCTGCTCCAAGAAATGTTCATGACCTAAGGATTTTCCTTGGCTTTACAAATTTTTATCGCAGATTTGTGTTGGGATTTAGCCACATAGCTTGGCTAATGAATCAGTTAACTAAAGGGGATGGAAAGACATATTTAAAATGTACAACATAACAACAATATTTTGAACAAATCAAGGTCAAACTTTGTACAGCTCTTGTGCTCACATTACCTGATTTGCATCAGCCATTTGAAATAGAAATGGACGCATTAGACTATGTTATGGAAACAGTGATCACTCAAGCAGGTCACCCAATAGCATTTGATTCATAAAATTTTAGTGATTATTTTCACAAGTATTCAACTTAAGAAATGGAAATGTATGCCATTGTGAAAGCACTTAAGAAATGGAGACACTACATCCTAGGAAAAGAAACGATCATTCATACAGAACATAAGCCTCTACAGTTTGCTCTGTCACGGTCTAAATTACAGACAAAGAAACAAATCAAGTGGATTAGTTACCTATAATAATTTCAGTTGGTAATTAAACATTGGAAAGGAAAATCCAATGTCGTGGTTGGTTGTCTTAGCTGACTGCTAGTCACTTCCCTTCTTACAGTGCTAAGTATGCATGAGCACGACACCATTACTTGTTATCGACAATATGCGGAGGAAACTGAATTCTCTTTAGTGTACTAACAACTCTAGACAGGTCATTCAATTTCTCTCAACTACAACTTGAAGGGAAATTTTCTCTACAATCTCATACATCTTTGTGTACCTCAGGGTGAGCATCGACGGAAGCTTATATGGGATGCACACTTCAGTAAAATAGTATCTCATTTTGGATTTTTAAATACTCTCGCAATCCTACAGAATTATTTCTATTGGCCTACACTCAAGTTGGATGTCGACTGATACATCAATACATGTGTGGTTTGTGTTATCTCCAAGCCACCAAATCATTGACAAGGTTTTTATACACCCTTTCCCATTCTAGATCGACCATGGGGATCTGTCTCCATGGATTTTTTGACTAGATATCCTGTCACCAAGCACCAGCATGATGAAATCCTGGTGGTGGTCGATATATTTTCTAAAATCGGTATCCTCATACCTTGCAAGAAGACTACTACTACTCATCATTATGCTCATCTCTTCTTCAAGCATGTTTGGAAACAATATGTCTTACCAACTACCATCATCATTGACAAAGATTCCAGATTTGTTAGTACTTTTTACAAAAAACTTTGGTAGCAACTCGACACATAGCTACCTATGTCGACAACGTTCCATCCTCAAACCGATGAACAGACTAAAGTTGTGAATCGCTTGGTGGTACATTTTATTTGCATATAAAACCACAAACATCACAAAATATGGGATGAGAGCCTCACATACATCCTGCATAGATACAACTAATATTAGTATGGTTCCACAAGTAGGAGTCCATTCGAATTCAGCTATGGATTTCAACCCTTGGCACCTATCAACCTAGTTAGTCGACCAATTGTTTCAACCATAGACTGTGAGCAGCGAGAATTTGAAAAATCACTCAAGTTTAAGGAAAAGGTTTGTGAGTTTCATAAACAAGCACAACATATGTTGCAACAAGCTACTGACAAAGCCAAGGCACGACACGACAATCATCATATTCCTCATTCATTCAAAATTAGGGATCAGGTTTGGCTACACTTGAAGAAAGAAATATTCAGTGTCCCACAGAGGAAGTTGAAGCCTTTGTGATATGGTCCTTACACCATACTTGAGAAAATATTTCCAAGCTCAGCTTTCCACCATACTTGGGTTTCCATCCAATATTCAATGTGAACTTTCTTTGACCATATTTTCCACCTCTGTTGGAACAACACAACTTACGTTTGAAATATCTAGTAGACATCAATCCTTATGTTCAAGAGCCACTTGCATTCGACACCATTGTGGGACAACAAGAATGACATACAAGGACACAAAAAATTCCTTTATTTCAAGTGGACAAAGCATAATAGCTCCCAGCCCAAGGAAAGTGGTATTATATCACTGACTTAGAACAAAAGTTTCCCCTCCCCGTCTACTTAAGAAAACAATGGGGACAATTTCCACTTAATGGGGGAGGTTTATTCCATCCCAAGACTTGGTGGGAACCTTTTGACTAGTGTCTAGTCCCAATCGACTTATTGGTCAAATCACAGTCGATCGACAGAGCAGTTGACCCACCGAATCCATTGATTCATGCATCCTTTGAAAAGGATCATTCATCCTTCATGTCCAATGGAATTCAATGACTCAACACATGTCAAACGACATCATAAACAATACAGACACTAGGAAAATGCCATCGATGTGGAAACAACATGTCTCCCTTACTCCTAGACAATAACTAGCAAGAAATCATTTGGTTTTCCCTTCAATTATTGTAAACATTATGTAACTGAAATGTTGCAGGTAGGAACCTAAGCATTCTTCAGAATTGTAAATATAGGAAATCTCGAGTAAGAAAGAAACAATTGGTCCCTTTGATGACTCCTAAATTCGACCTATCTGTCATTGTAAACGAGTCCCTTGACTTAGTTCACCTCCATTCAAGGTATTTTATTACAAATTTGGGAAAACCACGACCTACAGATGACTGATCAATACAACTAGAGTTTTTACCCTTTGGGTTTCTCCACTATTAATCCTTGGATTACATTTTTCATGTGATTGACATTGTCTATGGTATACAGTGAATTTTTGTTTGGTTATTTTGTGTGTGTGTTTTCTTTTTATACAATATAGCATTATTTTCTTCTATCATAACATAGCCCGACTTGGAAGTCGACTCTTTTGTCCACCAGTTGACCTCTGGGAGACTCAGATCATAAGGATATTACATATAATGAGCATGCTAAATGGGATGAATTCTAGCTATAGAGTTGCTTTCTATATGTTTTTTTGTTCATAGGAAAAAGGTAATGATGAATTTGTATACTTACAACCTATATGGTAAATTGTTTAATATATTGTTATTATACTTAGAATTACATTCTTGGAGGATCAAGGATTTCTTGTAATAATTATATCATCTGTTGGAACAAAAATTATTTTGAAACATAAGACTCGGGAAGAACGATATTAATAAAAGAAATTGTGTCATTTGTTTTGAACATTGTATATGTATCTTACTATGGATTGTATGTTCTCTTATACCTTATTATGCCAATGGTTAATGTGGGAAGTGGATTGTACATAGAATACTTTTAGTAATCAAAACGTGATGAATCTAGGTAATGATATGTTTGATGGATGTGCTGAGTGTGGTTGTTATTCATCTTAGGTTTTTTTTTTTTTTTAAATAGTGTCATTCTTGAGTTAGTATACATATTTATGTTAATCTTGTTCATTTTATTGTCATAGTGATGAAGGGAACTGCATATGGTATTAGACCGCGGTTTCATCATCTAGGGCCAATGGACCCGCATATGTTATATGTTGCATAATTATTTTCCTTGTGATCATTTTTGGAATGAATTCAAAAAAATAACCCTTGTGCCTATGCATGTCAGAATTTATATGACTAGAGGAAGAGGCACATGTAGAGCAAGAGGTCATCATGCACAACCTATATCCACAACCTACACTACAATCATCCCCTCAAAGGAACAAGGAATAGGGAAATATACTAGCATGAAAAGTTAAAACTACAATATAGACATTTTAAAGAATGACCGATGCACTAACTAACTAGTTGAATAGAGAGGTTAGAAGCAACTTAGCCCAGGGGGAGGGATCAATAAACCTAAATGGGGGTAACCTTCACAAAGCGTTATAAAAGGTGAAGCTATCATAATTTTGTGGAATTACCAAGGGAGAACTTATCGAAGCATGACTAGAAGGCATGGACATGTGCTTTAGTACCCTAAGAGACTATGTCACTAACCTTAAAGCACATATGGAAATATTTTAGCTAAAATGGAATGATTGGTTATAAAGGAAAAACTCGATGCCACAACTTGGGATAGACACTTCAAAAGTAACATGGGAGATATTTGATCAATAGTTTGGGAAGTGATACCTTTCAAACGTGTTTCTAGAAAATTAGCTAAATGATTTCAACTCATTATGACAAGGGAGTAGAACAATTCCCTAGTATGAGGCTAGGTTCATGGAGTTGTTAAGGTATGCTCTTCAATTGACCACAAATATTCTCAATGTGAATAAATTATGTAAGGGATGAACATGACAATTAGGGAAAAGATTTCTATAATAATGGCACATGCCTTGCATGAAACTATATAGAAAGGGGGTTGTTGGACTTATGGAGAGACACATTTTCAGAGGGATTGTCCAGTGTCCACATAGAAAAGTAGGAACTATACAAGAATAGAGTCATGGAATAGTGGCTATATGGGAAAATCTTGTAGGATTCAAGCACCAATGAACAATGACCAAGAAAAATATTAGTCCAAGGTGCTAGAAACTACTAGTAAAATAAATGGTGTAATTCTTTCTTTGTTGATCAATATCAGAGGCACTAAGAGATTTATTTCCCTTCATGTGTTGTCTATATGTGGCATGGTGGAAAAAATGCAAGATAATTCTCTCATAGTTGAGATGGAATTGGGGGCCAAGAAAGGAGTTGGATAGTTAGTGAGAGATTGTGACCTTTACTTTATGACATGTGTCACTTGTATACCCTTGTATTTAACCACCTTAAGATCTTATGGAATAATTTTTGGTATGGATTAGTTAGAGGCTCTTTGGGTAGTATTGAATTGTAAAATAAATTTGCTTCACTTATTAGAGGATTTAGGACAAAGGAGGATCGTGGCATGGACCAAGAGAGTCATATCCTTGAGAACAATTTCATATTTACAGTTGAAAAAGATTCTTAAAACATGTTTTCATATGCTTGTAGTGGTAGCCATGAACAAGAAGGATGGATAGATGGACATATCACAATATCATGTATTGTTAGATTTACCTAATGTTTTTCTAGAAGATTTTCTCGGGATTCCCCCAAAGAATGAGTTGGAGTTTTCCATTAACCTCAAACCAAGAAAAAGGCTTATCTCCAAGGCTTCATATCACATTACCACTCCGTAATTATGAAAATTATATATGCAATTTCATGATTTATTATTTTTAGGGTTAATAAAACCTAGCATATCACCTTGGGGAGTGTCAATGATTTTTTTGAGAAATAAAGATGGGTCATGGAGGCTTTGCATTGAGTATAGGCAGTTGAACAAAGGCACCATTAGAATCCAATATTCATTTTCATGGATTGATGATCTCTTTGACCAAATGAAAGGGGCCATAGTATTATCAAAGATCAATATGAAATCTAGATACCATTAATCGAAGATTAAGGAAGAGGACATTACAAAAGATACATTTAAGGCACATTTGGCACATTATGAATTTGTAGTTGTACCCTATGGATTAATCAATTCATCAATAGTATTCATGAGTATGATGAATGGGGTGTTCCAAAAGTACCTAGATAAATTTGTGTAACTATTCTTCTATGATAATATTATATATTCATGACACTAGAGGAACATGAGGAACATTTGAGATTGGTTTGTAATGCCTTAGGGATCATAAGATTTATGTTAAACTCTTGAAATGTTCATTTTTCTAATCTGGGATCCATAAATTAGGGCATATCTTATTTGGAGACCAAATTGTTGTAAATTCAACAAATATTGAGGCCATCATGGATTGGTTGAAACCTACTAAGTACATGAAGTGCAAATTTTAATGAGGTTAGCTTGGTATTATTGGATATTTGTGGAGGGTTTCTCCAAAATTGCCAATCCCATCACAAAATTGCAAAAGAAATATCATAAGTTTGTATGGATAAAATAGTGTGAGGAATCTTTCTACGAGCTCAAATAGTTGTTGGCATTATCTCCAATTCTAAAAATACCATATATTAGTCAAGATTTCATCATATGCATTAATGCATCAAAGCAAGGATTGGATGGAATATTGATGAAGGATGAAAGAGTGATCCCCACCACTTCAAGAAATATTAGGATGGATGAGTAAAACTAAACCACCCATGAATTGGAGTTGACTATAGTTGTGTGTGCATTGAGGATTTGGAGACATTATCTAGTGCGGAAAAAATTTGAAATCAAGGCCAATCATCAAGGCCTTCAATATGTTTTCACACAAAGTGGATCAAATACTAGATAACATCGATGTTTTGAACTCTTGAGTAAGTATGACTTTGATATATATTATGTCAAAGGTACACTAAACAAGTTAATTGACGTCCTAAGTCACATTCCTTACATATTTTCAGTTCTCCCTCTAAATATTGATCTCAGAGGACAAATATTGGGCCTACAACAGCACGATAATTGGTATGTGAAGGTCGGGACCACACTACATAATGGAATCGTAAGGGTTCTTAAGTATAAGGGTTATGTTTTGGATGAGGATTGTTTAATAAGATTCCATGAGATGATTTATATGGAATTCAATGAGGGGACTCTTGATATGATACTGAGTCAATTTCATTATGTAGTGTATACAAATCATCCCAGAGTTAAGAAGATGTATGTAGATCTAAAATCACTCTTATTATGGGTGGGAATGAAGAAGGGTGTGGCAACTTATGTGTCTTGATTCTTAGAATGCAAGAAATTCAAGGCTAAGCATTAGCACCGAATAGGATTATTACATCCGCATGTGATTTCAGAATCAAAATGGGAGGTGAAATCAGTGGTTTCATCGTGGTGTTGCTTGGTGGTGGACACTTTGACTAAAAGTGCTCATTTAATCCCAATAAAGACAACATAGAAATCACATGACATGGTTAGGTTGTTTATGAATGAATTATTGAGACTTCATGGGATTCCAAAGAAGATAATTTCCAATCATTGATTATTGTTAATGGGTATATTTTGGACCAAATTTTAGGAATCCTTGAAAACTAATCTCAATTTTAGCATAAAATATGACCTAGATACTTATGGTCACACTAAGAGGGTGAACCATAAAATAGAGTACATGTTCCATATGTACATCATCGACAAACAAAGTTGCTAGGAAGAGTATCTTCCCTCGATTGATTTTTCTTACAACAACATCTATTAAGATGGTACCATTTGATTTTTTGCATGGGATACCTCGTAGGACTCCTCTCGATTGGGATAGATTGTGGGATAGAGTATTGGTTGGGCTAAAAATCATTCAAGTAATGAATATTGGATGAGAAAAATCTAACAAAGGTTGAGAGAAGAGTGAGATATGTACAAGAGTAATGTATATGCCCACAAGATATATAGAAGTTACTAGGTCGGAGATTAAGTCTCCTTGTAGGTAAGACCCAAAAATAATTCTATTAATTTTGGTAAGGGAGCCAATCTACCACTATATTTTGTGGGATGTTTTAACATATTGAAGAGACTTGGGCATGTTTCCAACCATCTTGCCCTGCCACCGACCCTTGATTGTATGCACAAAATTTTCATGTTTTTATTCTATGGCATTCTATCTTTTATATATCTCATGTGATTGATTTGAGCAATTTGTAGGTTTTTTATGAGGGGGTGATGAACACCAAACTAGTCATTGTCCTAGATAGGCAAACTAGAGGCTTCAATGACATTTGGGTGGACCTTAAAACTGGAGGCTTCAATGTCATTTGGGTGGACCAAGTTAAGGTCCAATGGGATATTTATAGTGTTATTTATACTACTTCAAAGGATGCAAAGATGATGCAACATTTTTCTTATTTCTTTTTAAATAAATTTGGGATGAAGTTTCCTTAAAAGGGGTAGTATGTAATGCCTCATTTTGAGTAGACTTACTATTGCTTAATTTTAGGGAATTCTAGATGTCTTGGTGACCGCATAATGTTTTATGAATGACCTTTATGTGGCTTATGTTTTAAACATCTTTTAGTGATATGATATGATTACCTACCTTCATATGAAATGTTGATTGTATACCTACTAATATGTTGTGATTTGTTTGGATGTCATTGAGTGTTATAACATTTTGTATTGATTTATGATTTTGATATGTTAATGATTAAATAACTAAATCTTATGAATCATATCAACTCATGAAGTCAATGGATAATTATGACATTTATGACTAGATTGTTATATATTGTGATATTATTGAGGATTTACTGTGTCACGGGAAGGGCCTGCAGGGATACGGACTCCAAGAGTGAGTCAAGATATATGGACCCAAGATGGGATTTAAGGACTAGATATCTCAAACTAGATACTATGATGTTTATATGTGTGGTTATAATTTTCCTAGGTTATTTAGACAATGTTGTATAATGTTGTGTTCTTAGATGTGTGCATGAGAAGGGGTTAGCATTGTCAACTAAGCCTACATATGGGTATATTTTGTGTGAACGGGATATAACAGGTGTTCCACAAGGAGTGGTGGACATTTTTCTCACTTACTAGAAAATCTCTATGTGTAGAATAGGGTTGGAGAAAATATGGCATCACTTAGGAAGTTAATGATGCCATGAGGTTGAGTCGTAGAAGTTTCCCATGAGGATAAACAGAAAAGCACGCAATAAGTGTGCAAATTCAGTATTCCTCAATAGACTACAAGTCTCTCACTAATAGTAAATGAAATGGAGTAAAGTTTATCATTAATGGTAAATGAGATAGAGTAAATATAACCTCACCTATAGTGTATTGGTTCTCATTCCATGTGAATTTGAATGTCCCATGGTTAAAGTGACCATGGAATCACCCTCACTAATAGTTAGGTTTCTTCATAAAATAAAAATAGACATCATGTGCATACTATTTAGAAATTATATTCATGTTGATGGAAATGTTTTCATTTAAATAAAAATGATGTTGATGAGGAAAATAGATGTATCTTTTAAAATATGCAAAGAAGTGAGAAGTGGAGAAAAGTAAAATAAAACATGCATTAAAAGCATTTGAAATAAAATATATCTCTCACTTTTATTTAAATGAATTTATTAAATTAAAAAGGAAAATTCATGTGCACACACATGCATGTGATTTTGACCTGGAAAAGAAAGAAGGAAAAAGTATGTGAGAAGTGGTAGAGTAATATGTTTATTATATAATTTCAAATTACATAATTATGCATGAGCAACATGTGTCACTATGTATGAGTACTATAAAATAAGAGGAAGGGTGACTATGAAGGGAACCCAATGGTTGGATGGTTGAGAGTTTACTTAAATTTCATGGAAAGTTGGTGGAGAGAGGTTTAGATTGTGTTATACTTTCATTATGCACTTCTTTTACTTGTGATGGGTATCGACATTGGTTTTTTTTTGGAGAAACACAATATTTTGATGAAGAAGTTTTTATTTCTCTTAGCAGCCTTTGTTTCCAAAGGAAGAAGAGTATCATTTGCATATGATAGGGTGAAAATACGGTGAGTTAAATTTTGTTGGTAGCGAGGGAGCTTGGAGCATGAACTAAAGAGAAAAAGGGATTTATTTATTTTTAGATTAAGGTATTTAGTTCCAAAACTTATGAAAATCTCTTTTTTACTTTCAATCATAAGTATAAACTTTTTATAAAAGTGTTTATTTCTAGATTTAAACATCTAATTCTTTATGCATTGCAAATTTGAGACCGTTGAGTGGAAGCAATTTCATTTCCAATTCAAAACAATTTTATTCGTAATAAGCCATTAAAGCTTAAAGTTATTGGTAATTACATGTATTATTTTCTCTATAAATTTAATTTTTAAAATCCACAAGTACAAAAGTTATTACTACCTATAATAGCCACAATCACAAACACCCATAAGTGGGCCTTAGGAAGACCATGAATAGCCACAACTGTTTAGTCTAGAACCCATGTAAAACTCCTATAGGAAGTTATTATATTAATAACTTTGAGAAAAGAGTGTTATGTCTTAGGTCCACCTTGAAGTATTGCACTTAAATATGTAAGAATATTATGTCAAGTACTTATAAATATACCTCTTATTCACAATATTATGCTCAGATTCGTTTATTCTTTGGAATTTTAGAAAGGGAAATCTCTTAAATTGCATATTTGAAATGGGTTTGCTACTGTGATTTTATATTCCTATTGGTAAGAGATATATCCTTTAATATATATATAGATTAT
This sequence comes from Picea engelmannii, assembly GCA_009831015.1. NCBI lineage: Eukaryota > Viridiplantae > Streptophyta > Pinopsida > Pinales > Pinaceae > Picea > Picea engelmannii. Next base: position 3,849 of record WSFP011430817.1, on the reverse strand, counting down.
GAGTGATGTTTGAATATGTTCATGACAAAGGAATTGTAAAAGTCCTCCATATAAAAATAAAATTATGAGTTTGAATGTCATGTGTTTGAAGTAATGTTTGAAATAGAATATGTGAATCATTTCCATTACATTACTTTTGAATTGCCATGTTACCCTCCATCAACTTGCTTACTTCATTGATAGCAACACTCCCGACGCAACAAAAAATTTGAACACCTTTGGCCAAAAGGAACACGATGACTAGGAAGGAGACACTAATACATCAAATGAATTTTATAACAAACTGGATAAAACAATTAGCCATGAACTTTGTTAAATATATGATCAAATTTGATAATTTAATTTAAATATAATAATAATGACCATCATATACTACTTCCAAAATATTTAAATTAATAAATTTTATGACTATTTCCACATAACATTATTTTATTATTAAAGTTAAAGTGAGAGGAGAGGACGGAACGAGATATCACCCTTCTTAAATTATAAAAATACACATTATTATTATATATAACGAATTATTTTTAAAAAATTGGAATGTTTTTTTCTTTAAAAATTATATAATAATATTTATTGTTTATTAAATTTATTTTTATATTTTTTAATTTATATTTAATAAAAATATTTATAATTTTTTATTATTAAAAAATAAGTAAAAAAATTAAAGATAAAAGCTAATCAAATATTTATATTATATAAAAAAAGAGTACAAGCTTTTGTAGAGGCCTACTACACGGGAAACTAAGACCTACACTAGTTGAAAAAGAGCATACTATTTTATTATATTTTTATTTATCACTTGAAAAAGAGCATACTATTTTATTACATTTTTATTTATCAGCCTATTGTCCTTAGCACCAAAAGATATAATTGTGCTTGCTAGCAACCTACATCATGATATAAGAGCTAGATAAAATAAAAACAGTTCCATATTAAGCACGAGTATGCAAGAAACTTTTTCCAATTAGTTAGTCATTTTGGTCATTGGTTTGCATTGTTTCTTCTTGATTAGTGTCAGAAGGCTAAGGGTCCTCTTCTATAAAAATAGGGTTGGATTATGTGTCCACAAAGTTATGGGGAATTAAAATTCATTTTCATTGTGTCATTGTTTTAATTTTGAACTTGGGAAATCACAAATTCAACCCCAAAAACTATTTTAACAACTATTGTAGGTTTGCCATCCAAAAGATTGATTTTGCGGAGGATAGCATGTTGTTGTAGGCTCCTTTCCTTAATAACTCGAGCAATAAGGGCCTTGATCAAACAATAAGTTTCAGTGATCCTAAAAAACTTAGTATCATGTATGCTTGTGTAACGACCCTTGATTATTAAGCATAATTAATTTAATAATAATCCTAAAAAAAAAAATTAGCTCAACTGTATTTATATCTTAAAATAACATTTCTAATTGGATATTATTAAATAGTGTTCATGAGGGTTAATGATTGATTTAATTATTAATTAATTAAGTATTAAATTAATGGTTAATAATAAAAATATAATACTAATATAAGTTACGTTCCCGTAAATGGAAACATAATAATGAATGGGATGGGGCATTTAATAATGGGATAAGGCATTTAATAATGGGATAAGGTCTTTAAGAATGGGAGAAGGTATTAGGTGGGGGAGTTAATGCAGGGAAGGCAGTGAAGGAGGAATAAGGGGGGGAAATGGAGTGGAGATCGAGGATTCATTTTTACGAGAGGGGAGAAATGATTTTGGGGGAGAGCTTGGAGTATTGGGCAGAGTGGAATTTACAGTGCACCGGGGGGCTGTTGGAGGTTTTGGGCTCGGAGGGCTAGGATATCCGTTGATATCCTAGGGCTAGGCGCTACTAGTCGACAGGGAGGTTGGTTTTGGGTGGTGTCCTAAGGAGCAAGCTAAAGGAGCAAGCTAAGGAAGCAAGCGGCAGCATCAGGTTCAGGTTAGAGTTATGAATTGTTTTGAATTAAATTTGCTATTAAATTTTATGACTTGAAATATTAGATTGTGAATGTGCTAGATTAAGTAATTTTTAAATTTTACTGTAGTGTTGTAATTTAATGGTTGCTTAAATTAACTAAGAGCCATTACAGCTTGAGAATCCAACATCCTCTACCCAACCTTCAAACTCTTCTTAAATTTGTTCAGTTGTCAATTTTTGTTTTTTTCTCTCTTATGGTTTCTTTTGTCTCATATATTTCTTCCTTTACTGATTCAGGGAACCTGGTATGGTAGAAATTGGTTGCAACCTGGGATTCATTTTCAATCTTAGTAAAATAGTGAGGTTCTTCATGATAGAGGTATTCAGAGTGCAGGCTTTGGCCCTTCTTTCGACCTTGGTTTTCCCTTTCTCAATGGATAGGAAGTTGTTTCCTTTGGTCATCGTGTGTATACTAAGTCTAAAATGGAAGAGAGGCAGGATGACAAGAAAGACACTAATGTGTTCTACAAAATAGTCTACATGGTAATAGGAGATAGTAGGGAACCTATTGAGCCACTTCAGGAGATTCAACCCCTCTACCCACAGACAAGGGGAGCATCAATGTCCCCCAAACCTTTGCAGGTTGAATTTCGAGAAAGGCCTCCCGATAATTCATGAAAGCAAGATGTCCAAAGATAAGAACAAAACTAGAATTAGATAGAGGATGGTGCATGGGTGGTGATTCTTTCCATCCAGTAGTGAGCCAGGGAAGTTGAGACCTTGTGTGTCATCCTCCTCTCTTCTAGACAAAACCAAATTATAGATTTTCACATCTAACATTCTTGGATAGATAACCTCCTGGATCAATTGATAACCAAATGCCCTGCATTCTTTCATGATGCAAGTTATCATCTCTCCAACTGGTAACTAGAGCTTTGTATGTCATCAGGGTAGGCAGATTCTCCATCGACCAAATTGTAACTCTCATTGCCCTTGCCCTTGCCCTTCCATCAATTCTTAAGGTACCTATTTTCATGAAGACAACCAATCGACACATGGGGGTGTCATGGCCCCAACCTCCATCATAACATTTGGGTGTAAAATATAAGCAATATTAATAATATAGTTTATAAATTACATTTTATAAAAATAATGTTTATTTGTTTTTAACAATAAAAAAAAATAATATAGATAGATAGATATATTCAAGTGAAAAAATGTCAATTGGGCTTAGATCAGGTGGTTGGGAGGAATGATTGTTATCCTCCCCACCCAAGTTCAATTCCCGCAAGTGACATGTTGAGCTCTTAATGAGTATATTATTGTAATGGCGTTGAGCCTTTTCATTGATCGGTCTTGTACCATGAAGATTCTAGGGTTTACCATGGGTACCATCCTTGAAATGAGGGGAAGTACTTGGGGGTTTTCCCCAAGCTTTGTAACCTGAAAATGTGTGTGTGTGTGTGTGTGTGTGTGTGAAAATATGTAATTACCTCCACTATAAATGAATGTGAAATAAGTGTTATGAAAAAAGCATGTCCTCCACTGTAAATAAATGTAAAATAAGTGTAAATGGCCAAAATACCACTATTATAATCGAAATTAACATATGAAAAAACAAGTCCATTTCATGTTTATTTAGAGATTAATAAAAACCATTTGATAACATAAAACACTTTTTGTCAATTAAGTTATGGCTTAGTCATAAGTTATTAAGCATATATCACCATAATACTTTGTTTTGAAAGTTTTAACTATTTGGAAAAGCAATCATCACAAGTCACTCATATATGAGGGTGGGGGTGGGGGTGGGGGTGGGATGAAATTATAGAGAAAACACAATTCACTTGTATATGAGGGTGGGGGTGGACGGGAATTATAGAGAAAACATATGTCACTCATATATGAGGGTGATGTTTTCTCTATAATTCCCCCCCCCC
>WSFP011430816.1:0-21664 GCA_009831015.1 Picea engelmannii | reverse complement strand
GATTGTGGATCCATGCCATCAAATTTGTTCACCTCGACTTGGGGAATATGGAGGGCATGAGGTAGGTAGTTGGAATGAGAGTGCAGAGGCTAGGTAGAGTCAACACCTTCAGTATAAAGAGGTGGGTCAGAGGAGGAAGGGCCCTGAAATTTGTTCATGAATTGTTGGAGAGTGGAATTGTCTTCAACAATTTGGTTACTAAGTTGTTCTTAGATGTGGTCCATTTTGGCATGAATGATAGGAGTGTCATTATGTACTTTGGCCTAAAGGGTAGTAAGGTCAGTTCTCAGCTTCTGATTATTTATTCTTGGTGGTTGGGAGCCATGAGGGAATGAGGGGTGGGACCATGGACAAAAAACAAGATAAGTGATATATACCACCATGATCAAGGCAATGAGAGGAAGCCAATGGCATAAGTGGGAAATAAGGGTGTCGAGAAGGGTATGTGTCCACGGGGTAGAAAAAAGGTCAAGAATGATATCACAACAATCAAGGCAAAAAGGAAAATCCAATGAGATAGGTCTCAAATAAGGGTGCAGGAAGGACCCAAACATTTTTTGTTTTTTTTTACTCCTATGGAGTTATACTCTGATCTGAATAATATTGCAGTGTCGAAATGTCCAAATTCTTAACAAGAAAAAATGTGTAGTAATTTCACAACCAGAATGTCAGAGGCACGGCTGCATGAAAATAGATCTTGTCTATTCCTTTTCTAGTTTTTTTCCGTCCCAAGGGTTAGGGTTTTCAGGGTTCTTACAAACAAGGATTTTCCCTGTGCTATAACTCTCTAATATACGTGCAGTGTCGAACAATAGTACTCAGACCAATATCTCAGGGCACCAAATAAGGAGGATAGAATGTACCCTTAGCTGTACTACCCGATTACCTAGGTACTAGAGTGTATCTTCCCAAGTTTTGTTCTCGGTGACACTATAGTAGTTAGGTGGTCGATCGATTGATCTATGGATGGTTTCGGGATACCTAGGGGGGTTCCTGATATAACAAAGGTACTTGGAAGAGCAAGTTCATCTACATGTGCTTTCTAATGCGCTACCACTCGAAGGGATACCAACGAAAGTTACAAGGATGTCCAACAATGTGAGGTTAAAAACATATTGTGAAATTAAAAAATCTTAATTAAAATTTTAATACTATAATTATCATTGTCATTTTAATAATCAAAATAGATATGTATATAGTTAATTTTTTCTTAAATAATTTTAAAATATTAAAATCAATTATAAAAAAAATAAATCAATAATTTTATTACTTTTAAAAATCTTATTTTTTATCATACTTATAAAAGTATAAAAAATAGAATATTATAATTTTTAACAATAATAATGAGTTTTATATATTTATAAAAAGTTTTAAAATAAGGGATTTTATAATTTATAATACAATTAAATATATAAACTAAAATTTTGTAAAAATTGATTAATTTTTAATATTATTATTCCATTTGTTAGAGAATCACAATTATTTTTCAATTTAGTGATTTTTAACTTCAAAACCTTTAGAGCTAGAAATGACAAATCCATAATGTTGTCAATAAATTATGTAATAGGTTTCTTTATCATGATTGTTAAAATGAAAAAAAAGAATACTCACAAGTAGCAAACAATGCATGAGAGAAAGTTGAATCAAAAGATGAATTAATGTCCTATTATTATAAAGTGCCAAGTGCATCTTCATTTTTCCCTAAATTATTCATGAGTTTTTTATATGAAAGTTTCATACTACTAAATATTTATATAAGTAAATTTAAATATTTACAATTTCTTAATTTTTTTTAATTTATTATCACAATTTAATATTTTCTTTTTCACCAAATTATTAAAACATGAAATATAATTTCAATATTTACAATTTCTTAATTTCTTTTAATTTATTGTCACAATTTAATATTTTCTTTTTTATCAAATTGTTAAAGCATTAAATATAACTTCATGATGATTCTACATAAATTAATACTCATTAAAAATATTGACATTGTTAATCTAAAGTAAAAGCAACCTGTTTAAAGTTAGCATAAAGTGGAAGCATTAAAATTAACCTAACGTGGAAGCAACGTCTTTGACATTGTTAACCTAAATGTCAAACCCAAAATGAAGGTAACCTCTTTATAAAATTGGTTACTAGATTTTTATACATAAATTAATACTTATTGAAACATTGACATTGTTAATCTAAGTAAACCAATCTCTTTATAAAATTGATTACTATATTTTATCGTAAAAATTATGCTCTTAAATAATTATATCAACATTTTACCCAATATATAATATATAATTGATCAAAATAATCATTATATACTGAATTATATAATTTTTCATTTGTATTTATCAAATATAAATTTATATATTTAATCATATAATTTATGATTTTTAATAACAAATATATGGTATTAACACCAAATAAGTATATGTTAACTTTTACTTATCATAATTTGTCATTTGTATTTATCAAATATAAATTTATATATTTAATCATATAACTTATGATCTTTAATAACAAATATATAGTATTAACACCAAATAAATATATGTTAACTTTTACTTATCATAATTCTTATTATTAATGGTTATGATTTTTAATTTTTAAATTAAAAAAATAAATAATTATTATGTTTTTTAATTTTTAAATTAAAAAAATAAAATAAAAATTAAAGCTCGAGATTGTTTATTAGACGTCTTTAATTGAGAAGTATATTCTTTAGTATGAATCTTTTATAAAAGGACTATATCCATGTTCACTTAGCACCTAAATTTCTGCTCACTAGCCTCTTAAAGTAAGTTTCATTGAAGTAAATTTGAACACACCATATTATAGTAAAAGCTCAAACTCCATCATTATAAACACCTTTTAACTATTTATTCAAACTTTTTCTAATGAGGTCACATCACATTACATTTATTCCTTTATGTATTATTTAACTAATAATAATACTTTATTTAATAATATTACACCCTTTCACATTACATTTATTCCTTAATATATTATTTAACTAATAATACTTTATTTAATATAATAATAATCATAATGTACATTCTATTCCAATGGCTACTATTACACCATTTGTACATTATGTGATAAGTAAGTCGCACCGTTTTTTTTAATTGGGTGTCGTAACTTTCTCTTAAAAACATCTCATTACGTGGAAAGGGACCATGTGAGGTGAATGTGCCTGTCAGTTAAAATGGCGGATCTATGTCCGAAAGAGACGGTACATAGACAACAATGTCAATGAAAGAAACGGATTTCAGTAGGTGGAGCCGTCAGAAAATGTGATGCTTTTCGTTGTAAAAGGAGAGAGATATGTGATTACGAAACGTTGGTTGTTGGGATTCATTCTTCAACTTGCAAGATGGAAAGTTGATTTGACCGAGTCGAATATTCGCCTACTCTTTTAGCAATCGGAATTTTCAATCTCTTGCCAAAAATAATCACAGTATCATTGTTGAAATTTCTTGCTTCTATCTAGTAAACCATGAACATTTGTTTTTATGGAATCAATCACCAACCATGAACATTTGTTTTTATGGAATCAATCACCAGTTGGATACAAATGAAGAACATTTCACCCAATCATAGGTTGTCTATTGTCTGTAATATTTTTGCCAAAGGGCCACCCCCACAAGGACGATATTTTCCTATGGTTGGCTCTCATTCTCTCTCACAACCCATTTTTTCAATTATCATTGTCTGATAACTCTGATCCACCAACTCTTTTTCCCATTCAACTTGCACAACCCAAAGAATAGGATCCTCTTTTCTACCATGTAGTCCCTCAAGCTATCTCACTTCCTTCCTAGGATCCATCATAGACTAGCTAGGATGCAACCTATGATGTAATTTTATCATTATCCTTCAATGTACATTATTTACATATTACATTGATTGGCCATCAATCATTCATCAAATACACAAATATACATTGTTATTCCAAAAATCAAAATTGGGGTGTTACAGAGGAGGCTAAGAAGAAGAAAGCCAAAATACAGAAGTTAAGGGGAGAAATTGAATGAGACGTTTAAAACTCCACATTTGATTCTAGTATGCACCAACATGTTTAGGGATATTTCCCTTTCGATTTTGTCTCTCCTCCTTTTGAATTCTCCCATATTCTTTCCTTGGCCATACCAGGTGTGGTACCTAGTACACCCAATACTAGCACCTCTCATACTACCAGTCGATAACCATCATGGTTGGACATCATTTAGCCCTAGACCACTGTGACCCTCTAAAGATAATGAGGGAAGAAAAAAGGAGGAAAAAAACAAGGATGCATTGGCTACCTTGAAATATTTAGAGGCCATTGACCAACACTAGCTTTTCCTAATTTACAATGATGAGACAAGATAAATTGGATCTTTCTCACTGACAATAATCTTGGGGACTCCATGTAGCTTTTGAATTGTTTCCATGAATGTTGCACCTACTATACTTGCTTTAAAATTATGAGAAAGAGAGAAAAAAATGGGCATACTTTGTCAATCGACCCACTACTACTATGATGATAGTATTTCCTTCATATTTGAGTAAACGTGTAATAAAATCCACTGAAACTGCTTCCCAACATTGACTTGGTAAAGCTAATGGTTGTAGGAGACCTGTCATCTTGATTGTCTCTCCCTTGTTCTGTTGGCAAACCACACATTCAGACACAAACTTTAGAACATTGGTTTTAAGATCTTCCTAGAAAAACTCCTTCTTGATCCTGTGGTAAGTTTTCAAGAACCCTGAATGTCCTCCTATAAGAAAAGTGTGCAATTACAAAAGGACATTTTGAGTTGGTATTTCTTACATAAATATAGGCAACCATGATACCATAACAAATCATTCTTCCATATAAATTTATCTAATGAACTGAGGTCCTCTTGTAGTTGTGGAATGATCTTGCACGCCTCTTGATCTTGCTTCCATTCTATCATTGCTTCTTCCACCCAATCAGATTCTGGAATAGAAATAGCACATAGTGAACTGTCTATATCTTCTTCTTTCCTTAAAAGTGCATCTACCACAATATTATGCTTTTGTTTGTAGATAATTTCAAAGACATAACCTAGCATCTTTGTAACCCATTTTTCTTTCTCTTTTGAAGATAATTGTTTCTCCAAGAAGTACTTCAAACTATCATGATTTGTTTTTACTTTGAAGTGTCTTCTTATTAGGTATGTGCACCATTTCTTAATTGCATGTAGTAAGGTCAACATTTCTCTTTCATAAATGAGTTTGAGTAAGCTTTTTCCTTTAAGCTGGTTTCTTTCAAAGGAAAGGGGCCTTCCTTCTTGCATTAAAACGACACCAATGCCATGGCCTCAAGCATTACACTCTACAATAAATGTTTTTGTGAAGTCATGTGTGGTCAAGATAGGAGTTGTACACATAGCCTCCTTAAGTTTTTCAAAAGCTTATGTTGCTTCTTAAGTCCAAGAAAATGCTTCCTTCTTTAATAATGATGTTAAATATGTTTATGTTTGACCATAGTGATTGACAAACTTGTGGTAATAGCATGTCCATTCTAAGAATCCTCTAATTTTCTTCAAGGTTTTGGGAATCGGTCATTCCCTCATAACTTTAATTTTGTTAAGTTCCACTTTTTCACCTTCACAAGATACAATATGAAAAAAATATTCCACTTCTTGAACCCCAAAGGCATACTTGGAAGGATTTGCATAAAGTTCGTGTTCTTCCAATAGTTGTAATACTATCTCAACATGGTGTACATGCTCTTCCCAAGATTTGTTGTAGATTAGTATGTTATCAAAAAATACTGACACAAATTTTCTAAGGAAGGGTTTGAAAATAGAATTCATGAAGCTTTGAAATGTTGAAGGTGCATTAGTAAGTCCAAATGGCATAACAAAAAACTCATAATGGCATTCATGTGTTCTAAAGGCTCTTTTGGGAATATATCCATGACTCATGTTGATTTGTTGATATCTCGAACGGAGATCCAACTTAGTAAAGGACATTGCTCCATGTAATTCATCTAATAATTCATCAATGATAGGAATAGGAAACTTATATTTGATGGTCATTTTTTGGATTATCTATAATTTGGAAACATATGCCATGAACCATCATTTTCTGTAACCATCACTATTGGTGAAGAAAAATAAATTTGGCTAGGTTGAATGATGTCGACCTCTAACATTTATTGGATCATATGTTCAATCTCACTCTTCTATGCATTTGGATACCTGCAAGGCCTAATGTTAGGTGGTACACTTCTTGGTTTCAAATGAATATCATGGTCATGATCTTGAGCAAGTGGAATACTCTTAGGCATTTCTCCAAATACCTTGGAATGGTTGTTGATAACTATTTGGAGATCCAATGGAGTAGAGGATAGAGATGTTTGAACATCTAGTGAGCACAATTATGTAGTTATACCATGGTGTCCCTTTTTTGAGTAATTTTTTCATGCTATTATAGATTATCACCTTAGAGGATTTCCCTTGGATACCTCTAAGTTCAATTTCCTCTCCTTCTAAGGAAAATCTTAGGAAAAAATCTTCAAAATTAAGGGCCATTGTTCCCAGTGGTTGTAACCATTGGACCCCTAAAACAACATGAGAACCACCCATTTGGATAGAAATCATCATACTGTCCAATCAATATTCCATCGTATTGAGATTAATACTATGGAACTTCCCTGAGCAATTTAGGGTACCTCCATATACAATCATTACTTGAAACTTTGGTGCTGAAAATACAAAGAAATTGATACTTTTTTCTAATTTCTAATTGATAAAGTTATGGGTACTACCATAATCAATCAACACTGTTACCTTTTTCTTTTTGATATTTCCTTTTGTATAGAGGGTTTTTGGAGTACTGATGTTGACCAATTAATGAAAAGATATACTCCTAAGCCCTCTTTCTTTCCTCTCCTATGGGATCATATCCCTCGTATTTTTTGTCATTCTCTATATGCAACCTGTGATGTATTTTTATTATTATCCTTCAATGTACAATATTTACATATTACATTGTTTGGCCCTCAACCATGCATTAAATACACATATATACATTGATATTCCGAAAATCAAAATTGGGGTGTTACAGAAGATGCGCAAAGGAAAGAGGAGGCAAAGAAGAAGAAACCTAGAATATAGAAGTTAGGGGACGAAATTGAATGAGAATTTTAAAACACCAAATTTGATTCCAGTACACCCCAACATGTTTAGGGGTATTTCCCTTTTGATTTTGTTTCTCCTTATCCTTTTGAATTCTCCCATATTCTTTCCTTGGCCATACCAGGTGGGGTACCTAGTACACCCAATACTAGCACCTCTCACACTACCAACCGACAACCATCATGCTTGGACATCATTTATCCCTAGAAAATTGTAACCCTATAGAGATAATGAGGGAAGAAAAAAGGTGGAAAAAAACAAGGTTGCATTGACTACCTTGAGTTCTTTAAAGGTCATTGCCTAGCCCCAAATTTTCTTTATTTGCAATGATGAGACAAGCTAAATTAGATCTTTGATTTCTATTGTAAATTGGATCTGTGACACTTACAATAATATTGGGGAATCCATGGCCACAGAATCCCTCAAGCTATCCCACTTCCTTCCTGGCCTTCATCATAGACTAGCTAGGAAATTTCTTTACTAGGGACTCCAGGGATTCTCATTTGCCACTAAGTTTTTTCAATGTTAATAATTCCTCATGCCCAGGGGCATAATTTATTCATGGTTTTCATAATAGTCATGCCTAGTGTTATGTTACAATCGTAGAATGGCTTCCTAGACTTTCAAAAATCCTCCTACAGTAATGATTGACAATTATTTCACAACAACAAAAAGTCATGGATTATATTTATATGCTCACAACTCACCACTTGTCTTCCTAAAAAACCCATGTATCTCACTTTCCCAACGAACTCAAAAGTTGATATGACTTATGATAATATGAGGTAAGTGACTTGGGAATAGAATAAAATAATAGTATTTGTCCTTTGGCCCCCTTTGAGCGCCTAAATCCCCCTTTCTTTCCTCTCTTGTGGAATCATTATCCCCCATATTTTTTGTCATTCTTTGTATGAAACCTATGATGTATTTTTATTACTATTCTTCAATGTGCATTATTTACATATTACATTGATTTTTCCTCAATCATTCATCAAATACACAAATGTACATTGATTTTCCAAAAATGAAAATTGGGGTGTTATAGAGGATGCGCAGGGGAAAGAGGAGGCTAAGAAGAAGAAAGTTAGAATAGAGAAGTTAAGGGGAGAAATTGAACAAGACGTTTAAAATGCCACATTTGATTCTAGTATGCCCCAACATGTTTAGGGATATTTCCCTTTTGATTGTGTCTCTCCTTCTCCATTTGAATTCTCCCATATTCTTTCCTTGGCCATACCAGGTGGGGTACCTAGTACACCCAATAATAGCACCTCTCATACTACCAGCCGACAACCATCGTGGTTGGACATCATTTATCCCTAGACTAGTATGACCTTCTAAAGATAATGAGGGAAGAAAAAAGGAGGAGGAAAAAACAAGGATGCATTGACTACCTTGAGTTCTTTAGAGGCTAGCCAACCCTAACTTTTCCTAATTTACAATGATGAGATAGGACAAAATGGATCTATGTCACTTATAATAATCTTGGGGACTCCATGTAGCTTTTGAATTGTTTCCATGAATGTTGTGTCTATTATACTTGCTTTAAAAGGATGAGAAAGAGAGAAAAAATGGGCATACTTTGTCAATCCATCCACTACTACCATGATGATAGTATTTCCTTCATATTTGAGTAAACTTGTAATACAATCCACTGAAAATTGTTCCCAACGTTGACTTGGTATAGCTAATGGTTGTAGGAGACCTGACATCTTGATTGTCTCTCCCTTATTTTGTTAGAAAACCACACATTCAGACACGAAATTTTGAACATCAGTTTTAAGACCTTCCTAGAAAATCTCCTTCTTGATCCTATGGTACGTTTTCAAGAATCCTAAATGTCTTCCTATAAGAGAAGTGTGGAATTCCAGAAGGACATTTTATTTGAGTTGGGATTTCTTATATAAATATAGGAAACCATGATATCATAGAAAATCATTCTTCCATACAAGTTTATCTAATGAACTGAAGTCCTCTTGTAGTTATTGAATGATCTTGCACACCTCTTGTTCTTTCTTCCATTCTATCATTGCTTCTTCCACCCAATTAGATTGTGGAATAGAAATATCACATAGTGAACCCTCTATTTCTTCTTCTTTCCTTAAAAGTGTCTCTACCATAATATTATGTTTTTTTTTGTAAATAATTTCAAGGACATAACCCAACATCTTTGTGACTCATTTTTGTTGCTCTTTTGACGATAATTGTTTCTCAAAGAAGTACTTCAAACTATCATGATTATTTTTTACTTTGAAGTGTCTTATTATTAGGCATGTGCGCCATTTCTTAATTGCATGTAGTAAGGCCAACATTTCGTTTTCATAAATGAGATTGAGTAAGTTTTTTTCCTTTAATTTGGTTTCTTTCAAAGGAAAGGGGACTTCCTTCTTGCATTAAAATGACACGAATTCCATGGCCTCAGGAATCCCACTCTATAATAAAAAAATGTGTTAAGCCATGTGTGGTTAGGATAGGAGTTGTACACATAGCCTCCTTAAATTTATCCAAAGATTTTGTTGCTTCTTGAGTCCAAGAAAATGCTTCCTTATTTAATAATGTTGTTAAATGTGTTTCTATTTGACCATAGTGCTTGACAAACTTGTGGTAATAATCTGTCCTAAGAATCCTCTAAGTTTCATCAAGGTTTTGGGAATCGGTCATTCCCTCATAACTTTAATTTTTTTAAGGTCCACTTTTCCACCTTCACAAGATCCAATATGAAAAAAATATTCCACTTCTTGAACCCCAAAGGCACACTTGGAAGGATTTTCATAAAGTTGTTTCTCTTCCAATAGTTGTAATACTATGTCGACATGTTGTACATGTAGCACCCCCAGACTCCCATTGGGGAGTGTCACTTGAAAAAATTTCTCCAGTCATCAAATCTGATACCATATTACTAGCAATTCCATTTAAATTTCTCTGACACAACTCTGTCATTAATTAAAATCATATAGAAACTCTGAAATGCATGATTATGTACATTTTCTTAACATATTTATACACAATTCATGACATAATTATACACAAAACATAAATAACATAAACCCATGACAATAATTGCATAAATATAATTTCTAACATGATTTAACACACAATTGGCACTTATCTTTTGAAATAAAAGGCACCAACTATGGGAAGACCTTCCATGTTCCTCTCAGCCTTAGACCACACTATTCATAAATCTCAACAATGAGTCACCCCCGATCTGGTGCTAAACTCCACTTGGGAAAGGGTTCCTAACCAGGATAAAGTATCTCACTCTACAGGAACTTGGTCACAGGTAGCTCATACACAGGTGACTCAATTGCGGGAAATTATGTCATAGATGTCAATTCACACTGACAAACTATAGTTTCTCATTCCCCATATGCTTGTCCCACCCCAGGAAGTGTTTCCATTCTCTGCTCAACAGTACTTCGGCTTCCCCACTTCCCTTCCAGGGATTCAGTAATAGGAAGGACAGGAAGTCTCAAATCCCTGTCGTTGTGGTTTGACACCTTGGGAAATAAATTCCCATCAATTCTCTCACCTAGAGAGAATGCACTCTTCCATAGGCCTGACAACCCATCTCTTCAATCCAACATTCCCTGGGCCTAACAACTTTCCTCTTCAATTAATATCTCCAAACTATTTCATACACATGTATCGATGACAGTGTTTAGCATACCAATCACAGTAACAATCGACTCATGACAACATCAATGGGATCACTCACAGAACAATCATCTCCCTTACCCATGTCATGGTTGAATCCCCCCCAATTGATTGGGTCCTCGAATGGACTAAGTCCCATCCAATTTTCTGCATGTTCCCAACTTGACACCTATTGGGTTGAGAACTACCTTCTATCCACAACATGTCCCCAACTTGACACTTGTCACATTGAGAAATGCTTTTAGCCACTTGTTCCCTCTCCAGGACTTAGGATATAATATTATATCCTTACTTTACAATTTTTAATGAATATTAATAAAATATTCATTTTTGTCTTTAAGCCCCTTTAACCCAATCCCCTTGACCTCGACTAGTGTATTTTAATCCCCCGAACTCTTTTACGTGGGTCTACCACAGGGATGTATTTTCATTAAATTGCATATGATTAAATTTACATTTCAATACAAAAATATTGATCTTTTGCATGCATGCTCAATAGACTTAAAATAAATAGTTTGTGCACTTAAAACCAGTGCGCATAGAACTTTTGGGTTGCGCACACTCTTTCCTCAGTGCACCAACCTCGCGCCCTTCCATAGGTGCGCATTACATCATGACTTATATACAAAAGGCTTCTCTTCCCTTCAAAAACCTGCGCACTAAACCAGTGCATGCTGAATCCAAGTTTGCTCGCCTATTCCTTTAGTGTGTCATCCTTTCGTGCTAATACTTGCACGTGTTTCATTCACTGAACTGTTTCACTTTCAATGCGCAATTCTAGTATATTTACACAAGTGTGCGCCAAATATAAAACTGCACGTTGTATCATTTTACAACTGCACACACTCCTTTGATATAAATTCTTCACGCACTAGCTTAATGCATGCAGAATCAAACCAACAAACTTATTACTTCATCTCACCATATTATAATTAAATTATAGTTACATTGATATTTACATATGGGGATCAACCTAGGGGTATTACAATCCCATCCCCCTTATTTATACATTGTCCTCGGTGTAGTATATACACATGAACATTCAAAATTTCAAAAATTTTCAAAAAGACGCGGGTATTATGCCTTCATATCATCATCATGTTCCAAATTCGCATCCTCAAGACCATACCAGTTCCATTGGACCTTTACTAGTCCTACAAATCAATTCCAAAGCTTCTTGATCTTTTGATCCAATATGTCCATCGAATGCACTTGAAAACCGCCTTCTTGCTCCACCTAAATCACATTTCAATCAATAACATGATTAGTATCAGGTATATATGTTTTAAAAAAGGATACGTGGAATGCATTATGAATATGCATTTATGCAGGAAAGACAAACATATATGCCACATGCCTAATCCTTTCTAGTATTTCAAATGGCCCACAAAATCGCGCTGCCAGCTTTGAGCAATTTCCCAACTTAAGGGAGATTTTGTTGGAAATACTTTCAGGAACACATGATCTCCCACATTAAATTCCCTATGAGTTCTTCCCTTATTAGCATAAATTTTCTGCATGTCCTACACAACCTTTAAATTCTACTTTTTTTTTTCATCTGCTCTTTCATTTCTCTGAGTAGTTTTGGACCAACTACTGTGTGGTCTGTTGGGTTGTCCCAACTGACTAGTTTGTTGTATTTCCTACCATAGAGTGCCTCAAATGGGCTCATATTCAAGGATGCTTGGTACCCATTGTTGTAGGAAAACTATACTAAGTGTAGATAATCCTACCATTTGGATGGTTTATCCATGACATACATCCTTAGCATATCTTCAATTACTTGATTCACCCTTTATGTTTGCCCATCTAACTCTGGATGAAAAGTTGTACTATAATGAAAATTTGTTCCAAATCCCTTGAACAATCCCTTCCAAAAATTTGAAGTAAATTTTGGATCTCTGTTAGACACAATTGTCTTGGGCATTCCATGCAATCGAGCTATTTCAACCAAACATATATTAGCTATGTTATTTGCCTTGTGAATAATATTTACTGGAATAAAATGGGCAGCTTTGGTAAGATTTTCCACCACCACCATGATGGAATCATGATGCTTTTTAGTTTTGGGTAGCTTAGTAATAAAATCCATTGTTAGCCTTGAACTTTTGACATTCCAAACAATTGGAAATAAACTCAACAACTTATTTCTTCATGCCTGGCCAATAGTATTGACTCTGGACAACTGCAATATATTTCTAGTAAATTTGGTGTCCATCATAAGGTACATTATGCATTTCTCCCAATATCATATTCTTCAATTCCCGAGAATTTGGCACATAGATTCTACCTCTATATCGGATAATTTCATCACCTTCTAGCTTATAGTTGTTGGAGTTACTTCACACACACCTAGGATTTCTTTTTCCTAAGGTTTTTCCTTGTTTATTAGTCATTTATCTAGTCTCCTATTTTTTAGGAGAGAATATTCCACTTGGATAATATTCTCTTCAGTTGACACTTTAGTTTGACTAGTTGAGTTAAGTCTAGATGATGCATTGGTTTTATCACCATGCAACATTGGGATCATCACCATGTTAATGTGCACTTTCCTTGGGATCATCACCATGGTAATGTGCACTTTCCTTGTGATCATCACCATACTAGTGAATTACCCTTGATTCCATGTTCTACTCCTCACTACACTCTGTTTCAGTCAGTTAACTGAAGACTGGTTGACTAGTTAACTCAGCTAGGTGGTAGTTCACTCCCATAACTGCCTGAGAGACTAGACTAGGTGGAAGTTCACTCCCATAAATGTTGGTGTGTGTCTAGATCACTCTAGACCACCACTATGGTGCATTGGTTCTCCTCCAGTGCACATTGGTTTAGTTATACAGAGTATATCATGTGTAAATTATTCATTATTCACAACGGTTAATCAAAATTCTTCCATTCTTTCTCTCCTTCTTCTTCTTTCTCATTTTCTCTCTATAAATGTGTGTAGTATTTTCTAGCTAGATATATTATGTGCAGGTTCAAAACATTTACATGGTATCAGAGCCAATGGACTACTAATCAAAAGCTACACCAAATTTTGTTTTGCAAATACAAAATATGGAAGATAGCGGAAAGATGGATTTCCAAAAAGAATTCATTCTTACACCTTACAACTACTTTTCATGGAAGGAGAGAGTAATGATTCATATTTGAACTAGAGGATTGTATAGGTTAACCTTGAATACATATATAAAACTGACATCATCCATAAAAAAATCCAAGTATTTAAATCGGATGGATGAAGCACTCGAAACAATTTGCAGTATTATTTCTCTCGATCTCCTTTTTCACATATCTTCCTGTAAGACTCCAAATGAAGCCTGGACAACCTTGGAAGGGATCTTTGGAAAATAGGATGAGATGAGGGGACACATGTTGGAGGTGTAATTTCTCACATTGGATCCAAAAAGATTCAACAATATCCAAGATTTCTTTACAAAATTCAAGGATTTACTGTCACAACTCAAATCTTACGGGGTTGATAAATTGAAGGAGGAGAAACAAGTGGTTCTCACCATTCTCTCCAAACTTGGTCCTGAATTCTTTGTGTTTGTATCAACTTTCCATTCAATCAGATTCACCTCTCGAGCCACCTGGAAGATGCCTTCTCTTGAGGACTTTATCGAATCCCTGACACAAGAGAAAACCAAGCTCATCAACATGGGAAAAATAAAAGGCCCAAAGGCGCATGCACTTACTGTGAAATATGGAAGCCATCAATATCAGAAATCTAAAGATAAATACAAAAGGAAAGCTCATGCACATCTGAAGAAAGAAGGGTATACAAAACCCTTCACCGATGCCTCCAAATCGAAAGGGGGAAAGGGAAGAAAAGGGGAGAAATGCACATACTGTCACAAGGGATTCCATCCAGAATCCACATGCATGCAAAACAACTATATATAATGTCTCAAATACTTCAGGAAAACAACCTTGGAGATTCCATCCCCAAGGGTGCCAATAAGAAGAACCCAGAAGATCAAAATCCCAAGAAAGGCAATTATAGCCATGCGTTGATTTCCATCAACTCCTCTCCTCATGCTTGGATCGTAGATTCATGATAATCACATCACATGGCTGCCTCAAAAGTAGTCTATTATTCATTGGATGCATGCAAAGGTCCTCCTATTTTGATGGGGGACAACTCTTCATTCGAAGTCACCATCAAAGGAAGGATTGAACTCACCAACAGAAGCTTCGAGAATGTGTTGCACATTCCCAAACTTTCTGTCAACCTTATCTCCATGTATCAAATGATGAATTCCGTCACCATAAAGAAATTCATATTCACACCAAATGTCGTGGGCATCTATGACATGCAAACCAACTCCAGATTTTCTGCCGGTGAGGTAAATCATCAGTCTAGATTGTATACATTTTCTAAATTCATTGAACCTGATTCTGCTTTACTACTTACTCATCTTAATGAAAGTAGTAGGATATGGCATGAAATGTTTGGACATTTGAATTTCATATACATGCAACAACTTATCAAGCAAATATTGGTTGATGGTCTACCAAACATCCATTTCTCCAAGGGAGTATGTGAGGGATGTGTTCTCGGAAAACACCCTCAAGAGAAATTCAACAAAGGAAAGTCTCAGAGAGATTTCGCACCTTTAGATATGATCCATAGTGACCTCATGCGTCCTTTTAATAATCCATATTCTATCAGCAAAGCGATGTTTGTTCTCATTTTTGTTGATGATTTCTCACTTTTTACATGGATTTACTTTCTCAGGAAAAAATCTGAGGTTTATCAACACCTCAAAGATTTCAAAGCCTTGGTTGAGAAACAGTTTGGAAAGAAGATAAAAATCCTCTGAACTGATAATGGGGAAGAGTATGTCAATCATGAGATCCATAATCTTTTCTATGAGGCGAGGATTTAGTTGCAACACACACTTCCCTATACACCGCAACAAAACATAGTTGCTGAGCAAAAAACAGATCTTTAAAGGAGATAACATCTTGCATACTGCATGCAAAATCACTACCACAGAGAATATGGGACGAAGCACTTAATTGTGAAAAATAGATCCAAAATAGATCTCCCATATATCTGTCAAAGATAAGACCCCCTATGAGGCTTGGAGTAGCTTAAAACCATAAGTGACCCACTTTCGCATTTCTGGTTCACGTGCATGGGCCTGGATTCCCTCTGAAAACAGGAAGGAACTTGATCCACAGAGCACTTATTGTATTTTTGTTGGATACACCAATAGTGTGAAGGGATATAGACTTATTGATCTTTCCTTGGACTGACTCATCATTGAGCGAAGTGTCCAATTCGAGGAAAGTGTCTCGCATGTACCTCAACAACTGCATGTTGACACCTTCATTCTTCCACCTGTACGAGATGATGAGCATGCACATGTCGAATATTCTTTAGATGATAGTTCTAATTCAGAGGACTTAGATGATTCAGATATAGAGTCAGTACAGTCATATGCAAAGTTAGAGCATCCAGATGCAGTTGTATAGCTAGAGCAGAGGACCAAGTGGGCACAAACTACTCTTCAGGATGTAGGGGATCTCGTCGGTGATCCAACTGATACTAGGAGGACTTGATCTGATTTTAAGGAGTTTTCTATTGCACTCACTAACACTGAACCATTTCCCTCCAAACATATTTTCTTGGTTCATTCCTCAGATCCAAAGTCTTATGGCAAGGATGTTGGAAATACCTTTTGGGAATCCACCATGCAAGAGGAGTACAACTCCCTTCTCGAGAACCAAACGTGGGATCTGGTTACCCTTCCTTCTGGGAGGAAACCTGTTAGATGAAGACGGGTCTAAAGGACCAAGAGCATAGTGGATGGACAAATTAGTAGATACAAAGCCATGCTTGTTGCCAAAGGATTTCAGCAGGTACATGGTATTGACTATGATGAGACCTTTGCTCCAGTAGCGAAGATGGATTCTATACAATTGGAACTTTACATTGTGACAACCAAGGGATGGGAAGTCCATCAGATGGACATGAAGAATGCATTTCTTCATGGTGATCTCTCTGAGGAGATCTATATGGAGCAGCCCCAAAGATTTATGCAGGAATCATCTTTGGTTTGTCGAATGAAGAAGTCCCTTTATGGCCTCAAGCATGATCTGAGGGCATGGTATGCCAAGATGGAATCCTACCTGCTGTAATATCCCTAAGGCCAATCCCAATTGTAAATGTAAATGAAAATATACTTAAGCTAGTGAGATGTCTAACATCATTTTGTATGCACCTTTCATGGCATAGTGCGTGCATGTACTGCACAGTGAAATGATGAAGTGTGCACATTCCAAGATACCACGTGCAACATCTTAAGTGCGCGTGATTGTGAGGCCAATGAGCCTTTGTGTATATGGTATGTTTTATAGGCTGGTGAGCCAGTTATTATAAGCTAGGATGCTTATGTTTTGATTAGGCCAGAGAGCCTAGATGTTAAAGGCCAGTGTGCCTATTTTTGTATATGTTTCATAATTAATATAAAATACATCGTTGTGCGCAGACCGACCACAATAAAAGAGATGGGGGACGATACTCCACTGGTTAGGGAAAGGGAGGGGCTAAGTTAATGAAAGGGGCTAAGATAGGGAGCTTAAGCCAAAAAGGAATATTATATTAATATTTCTTAAATATAATGTATGGATAATTATTTTATCATAAGTTCTAAATTTGGGGACAAGTGGGCCAAAGTAGCTCCCAACAAGTGTCAAGTTGGGGACATGCATACATATTGTTGGGACTTAGTTCATTTCCTATCATCTTTCCATCATTCCTTCCATCATTCAGTCATCCAGTCAATCATCCATGAGCATGCACACACTCATTGAGCTATCTTTCGTACCTTCATGATTGTACCTGAACCTGTATCCATGGCCATTTTGTGAGGGTGTAGCTGGTTAGCTTGGGAGATGGATTGATGAAGTGGGTTGTGAGGCCCATTGTATATTGAAGAGGCAGGTTATCAAGCCCGTGAGAAATTCTCCGGGTGAGAGAATTGTTGGGGATTGATTTCTTGAAGGTGCTAAACTACAACTATAGTGCTCCGAGACTTCCTGTCTGGCCTGTTGCTAAAGCCCAAAAAGGAAGTGGGGCAGCCGAAGGACTGTTGAGCAGAGAAGGAGAACACTTTCTAGGTGGGACAGGCATGTGGGGAATGAGGGATCGTAGGTTGTTAGTTTGATTTGGCACCTGTGATAGAGTCTTTCCTGTTGTCTATGAGTCTGGTTAGGAATCCCTTTACCCAGGTGGAGTTTAGTCCTAGCTCGGGGGTGACTCACTGTTGAGAGTGATGAACAGTGTGGTCTAAGGCTAGGAGATTTTTGGAAGGTCTACACACACTTGGTGACATTCTTACCAAGATAAGTGCCAATTGTGTGATAAATTAGATGTTGCATTGTTATTTACATGTGTATTTTCATGGGTTTATCTTATGTGTGATTATGACTGTATGTATATTTATGGGTATTTCCTGTATATGTTGCATGTATATGTTTACTATTATTTCCATGGGAATCTGTGTATTTACAAATGTATTTGTATGTTTACGTTTTATATATAATGCTTCCGCTAGAGTTCTGTGTGTGTATGTTTTAATTGCATGCAGTTCGAAAAATTTATGTGGCATAACTTAGTTGCATACTGGGTATGTTACAGTATGTTTCGCAGAGAGAGAATAGTAAGAGTTCTTTGGTGTAGCGTGGTCCGGCATGGATGGTCGGGGATGTTAAAAATTGGTATCAAAGCTTTAGTTTTCAATGCTAAGCCTGGATGGGCCGAACAAGTTGAGTTGAAGCAAAATGTCATAGAGGATTTATTTCGAAGTGGCCAAATTTTGAGTTGTAGAGCGTCCAACTACAATATGGTACAAAAATTGGGAAAAAGCCCCAATTTCAGTTGGTAAATTCATGGGGAAATTGAGAAATTTGGCCATGTGGTAAGATATTATTGATTTAATATCTGTTCTAGAAAATTCAGACCCAAAATTGGTCGAATTTGAAGTTACAGTAAAGCCATGACAGATGGAGCAGAATTCGTAATTAAAATTCCCAATTCGTGAATTGATTTTGGGTGAATTCATTCCAGAAATGTCAACCCACGACGATTTCTTATTATAGAGGTTGAATTGGTATTATGGGGGTGAAATTGAACAAATTTCGTGGTTGCAGAATGTCTATGGTAAATTGGGGAAAAAGTTATGAAAAATCCCCAATTTCTACAACGGAATTCACGAGGAAATTGATGTGTATAAAAAAATGAATGCACTCACTAAAAATGTAGGATGCATAGTAAAAGGCTTATGATATTTGTAAATTTTGGTACCATGCGGAAAAATGTTGGTGTTTTGGTGTGCGCACTAAATTTGGGTACCGCACAGACAAATGTTGGCATGTTGGTGTGTGCGCTAAATTTGGGTACCGCGCAGACAAATGTTGGCGTGTTGGTGTGTTCTCTAAATTTGGGTACCATGCAGACAAATGTTGGCATGCTGGTGTGCAGGCTAAATTTGGGTACCACATGGAAAAATGTTGGCCTGCTAGTGTGTGCGCTAAATTTGGGCACCGCACGAAAAAATGTTGGCGTGCTAGTACATGCGCTAAATTTTGGCGTCGTAGGGAAAAATTTTGGTGTGTGGATGTGCGCGCTAAATTTAGCATTTTGCAGTGTGCGTACGCATAAAAGGTGTGTGTGGTGTGCACACACAATAATAATGGTGGGCGTGGTGTGCGCAGTATTGGCAGAGCGCGGTAAGAGTATAAGTTGTCACGTGACAGTTTTGCTAAATATGCGCGCAGAGTATTGGTGCGCGGTGGGGCGTACTAAACTGTTTCATGGTGAAGTGCGAAGATTAAAATGTGCGTGGAATAACAATGCGCGATACAAAAATTGTGTGCAACATGTAATTGAGAAAGAACCAAAATTGTGTGCGGTGGATATTGGTGCACGACACAAAGGTACTGCACGCAAATTATTGGTGCGATAGAGAAGTGATACACAGTGGTTTTAAAGTGAGCGAAGCACGATTTACCTTGTGTTGTTGATGCACATGATAAATACGGGTGCACAAATTGAAATTTTTGTGCATGAAGTCATTTGAAGGGTGAACAACAATAGAAAACCAATGATTTTTTGCAACATTTTATATCATTTGAATGCCATCTTTTTTCAGCTCGTTTTTTAGGGCCTTAAGAGCGTTTTTAGCAAGTCAAAAACCATGAAATAGAGGTGTATTGAAAGCACACTCTATGTCTATAGTTCAAATAAAAGAGCTCGGAGAGATCTTTCTAATGGTGTAAACTATTCGTTAAACGGAGCTTTTATGAGAAAGTTACAGCACAAACAATGAAGGGTAAATTTTAAAACCCCACTAACTTCAAAGAGCCATAACTTTCTGGTCCGAAATCGGATTGAGGTGCGAGAGAAGTCAATGAAAATATATTGAGCCATAGAAAATAGTCCCAGAGCTAAATTAAATTTCTAGGCATGCTAAAGGTCTTTAATATGGAAAATAAGGTACCTGTAGCATTCCAGACCAAAAACACAAAATTGGCCTAGAACTTTAGCAGGCTGTAACTAGCAACCCAGAAACCCGAATGAGGTGAAAATTGGAAAGAATTTCCATAATAAGTTTATGCAGAAACCCAATTGAGATCATACAAAATTTGCAAAGGAGTAAGTGCAAGAATGCATAATTACAACGCAGAATTGTGCCAAGTGGAAGTATGAACAAAAAAGTTAATGGGAAAATTTCAAATGACCATAACTTTCTGCTCAAGACTCGGAATTGAGCATGGGAGTAGGCATTAGAAAGGTATTGGATAGTGGAATCTAAATATCCACCCAGAAAATTGATCTGGGAATTCAAATTTCCAGGAAATCAGAAGAAATAATTCTAATATATATTATCGAATCAGAATGGTTCGTATTTTTAAGAAATTGTTGAAACAGTTAGTCTAACAAAGTTTTGTTGGCTACACATTTTGCAGAGTTAACAACAAAAAGATCAGATCAGGATCAACACAGAGTCCACAGGAATGGAAGAGGCACAGGGGACTTACATCTAGGAAGATGAAATCAGAGGGATGGATGTCCATTTGGGCATTGAAGGAACAAACTCCAATGGACATGGAGATGAAAGGAATGAAAACATGAATATGGCAGAGACCATTAAAAATTTACAGAAGGATGTCCAAAGCCATAAATCTAATAATGAAAGGATTATGAGAGCCAAGGAGCAACAAGATGACTTCAACATGAAGTTATTTGAGAGATTGAACAAAATAGAAAAGAAATTGGATAAGGAGAGTGGCTCAAGCCAATCGGGAATCCACAAGTATCATGATGAGAAAATAAAATCAAGGAGTGTTAGCAGACATCACCATCACTCCCCGAGGAATTCCAATAAGAGATCACACAGTAGCTCAAGCCCATCCCCTGTTAGGAATCATAAGGGATCTAGGGTGGATGAGCTACGAGGAGAAATGAACAAAATCAAACCTCCTACATTTGATGGTGAGCATAAAAAGGATGAATATGAAGAGACATGGATGTTGGGCATGAGAAAGTATTTCCAATTACATAATTATTCTTCTCATGTAGAAGGTAGAATTTCCATCTATCAACTCAAGGGAAAGGAATCTATGTGGTGGGATCAACTTGTGCAGGTGCAACACATTAAGGAGAAAAGTGTTACTTGGAGGGAATTCAAGAAGTATTTTGAGAATAAATACTTGACTAAGAGATACTATGACAAGAAAATGAAATATTTCTTTGAACTCAAGCTTGGGAGTATGACAATAGATGAATATGAGAGAAGGTTTTTAGAACTGCTGAAGTATGTCTCTTTCATCAAGGATGAGACAGTTAA
>ML866201.1:8594-21665 GCA_009831015.1 Picea engelmannii | reverse complement strand
TCGAGGAAATCACTCCTTCCTCAAGTGATCCATGACCAACTCACCCTCTTGGAATACCTTATGTCTTCTATGTTGATATGTTCTTTGCTTATAATTGTCATTGATGGTCTACAATTTCTTCTTTACCTATTCTTATAATTCATTCATATTATCCACAAAATCATTTTCATCATCACTCTTCTTGCCTTCCAAATCCAGAAATGTAACCAAATCTACCACACCTTGTGGCGATTGTCCATAAACAATCTGAAATGGAATCTTTCCCATAGATCTGTTCACCGAATCATTATATGTGAATTCAACTTGGGCTAATGCCAAATCCCATTGACTAGTATTCTCTCCACTTAAACTTCTTATTAAATTTGGGCCATAAGTAGCTCTCCTTTACCAAGGCTACGGTCTTATCCATCGAAAAATCTCCTCATAAACCACCACTATGTAACTCTTTAATGAGATTTAGTCGTATGGAACTTCTGTGAATACACAACTATTGATTTTTAAACAAAAACCCCTCTTGGATATGGTAGTCTATATATGGTGTTCTATATAAACTCCAAGGCTCCTTACATGCCTTTTGAGCTTCTAAGAAATATGCATCTTCTTCATACAATGTATTTAGACAATTCAGGCTTACCACTTCTACCGACATGGTATTGAGTAACGCTATCCTTCGACCTAATGCATCAACTACCTTATTGGACTTCCCAGACCTGTTTTTCAACACAAAAGAGTAACTTTGCAACAATTCTACCCATTTAGTATGCTTTTGGTTCAACTTATTTTGGTTGTTAATGTATTGCAGAAATTTTTATTCGTGAACAAGACAAACTCCTTCGGTAGTAGATAATGTCGCCATTTCTTCAAAGCTTGAATAATAACATAAAATTCCTGATCATAAACATAATACTTATTTCTCGACTCATTCAAATTCTCGCTAAAAAATGCAATGGGTCTGTCTTCTTAACTTAGAACTGCTCCAATTGTTGTGCCACTAACGTCACAATCAACCTGAAACACTTTATTAAAATATGGTAACGCTAATACTGGATGTTCTATTACTCTGTTATTCAATTATTCCAATGACGCATGTTTTGTTGCAGTCCAATGAAACGCTCCCTCCTTCATACATTATGTAAGAGGTGCACATATTTCGCTAAATTTAGTAATGAATTTCCAGTAAAAGGATGCTAATCCATGGAAACTCCTCACATTGAATGTGCATCTTGGTGTTGTCCATTCGAGGATAGCCTTCACTTTCTCAGGATCCATTTTCAATCATTCCTTTGAAACCACCAAACCCAGGTACACTAACTCTCGCTCCATGAATGCACACTTATTTAGGTTTATGAATATTTTTTGTTGTTTCAAGCACTGTAACACTGCTCTCACATGCTCAACATGATATGTTCTCTTCCTACTAAAAATCAATATATCATCCAAATATACAACCACAAACTTACCCAAAAATGGCTTCAAGACTTCAATGATTAATCTCATGAACATGCTAGGTGCATTAGTTAAACCAAATAATATCATTAACCATTCAAATAGTCCATATTTATTATTGAATGTTGTCTTCCATTCATCAACTTCTGTGATCCAAATATGGTGATAACCACTCTTCAAATAATTTTTTGAAAAATATTTTGATCCACTCAGGAAATCCATAAGGTCATCCATTCTGGGAAATGGAAAATGATACTTGATAGTGATATTGTTTATAGCATGTGAATCAATACACATTCTCCATTCCCTTTTTTTCTTTGGAGTCAATATTGTTGGTACTACACACATACTCAAACTCTCACGAATTAACCCTCGGTCAAGCAATTCCTGCACTTGTCGATTCACTTCTTCACTCTCTGCTGGAGTCATCCTGTAAGGAACTTTATTAGGTAAACTTTATCCAGGAATTAAATCAATTTGATGAGAAAACCATAGGAAATCCTTTTAGGAGATCATTAGAAATAATCTCCTTAATTTCATCTAGAAACGACTTTATTTTTGTAGGTACAACATTTGGATCCTCTACAATTTTCACTTCTTTCAGAACCAATGCTAAATAGAATTCTAATTTTCTTTCTTCCTATAAGAATTCCTTAGCAGAACATAGCATGATCCTACAACTACTTGTGTTTATATCAACACAATTTCTTGTTGCTGCTATTGTATCCTCCAACATTGGTGTTAATTTATATTTTTGTCCAACTTTCTTGAATTCATATTTTTTTTCCTTACCATCAAGGTGAACTTGTCGACCAAACAACCATTGTCTTCCTAATAGTATGTGACACGCATCCATCTCAATCACATCACATAAAAACTTCTCCTAAAAACTCCCTATTTGAAAATTCAATAAACATTGCTGAGTCAGAGTCACCTGATGTCCCTTGTTCAACCAAGAAAAATGGTAAGGGTTCGGATGGTTCAACCTTGTCAAGTTCAGTTTGTTCATAACTAGAGTGGATAACAAATTTTTTGTACTTCCCCCATCTATAATCAGGTTCAGGGATGATTTTAAGGATGGAAATTTATTTTTAAATGTAGAAACCTTGGAAAATCTTACTGATCCTTGATATTCCAACTACAAAATGTTTGGCAATATTTTTGTAAAAATATTCAAATTTCTAAGGAATTTATATAGTTTGTATAAAAGTTTCCAGAAAATTTTAAGGTAAAATAATTTTATCCTATAAAATTTGGGCGAATCATTTTTAGAATAAGGAATCGTTTTTTGGGAAAAACCATGGAAAAATATCCCATGAGCGAAATTTAGCCCCTAAAATCATCCCTGATCAGGTTACAACATTTTCCTTGAACCTTACATTTTGTTTTAAAAACTTTATTTCATTGTGCAGGTTCCTTTTCCTCTTTTTCTTCATATTTAAGCAACACTCTTCAGAACAACAAATTCTCACCTTGTTCTTCTTGAAGAACAATCACATTTTCTCCAACTATTGAAGCTTCATTAGCTTGTGTGACTTGTGTTGTGCCCGTGCTTTACCTATTGTCTCTGTAGTTCTCCTTTCTAGACATTTAGACTTATTTTGTCCCTCTACACCACAATGATAAAAAGTGATTACATATCTGCCCTTTCCTCTTTTAAATCATTTGTATCTACCAACTCCATTTCCTCCTTTTCCACCTTGACCTCTAGCAGATTCTTATT
The DNA here is from genome assembly GCA_009831015.1 of Picea engelmannii. Lineage (NCBI taxonomy): Eukaryota > Viridiplantae > Streptophyta > Pinopsida > Pinales > Pinaceae > Picea > Picea engelmannii. The sequence goes on along the minus strand of ML866201.1, from coordinate 18,496 downwards.
CCTTTTTGCTTCCTTTAGAAGTCCTTTCTTTACCTCTTCCTTTAAAATCTCTTCCTCTACCTCTAGGTTGTGTTTTCCTCTCAATATTTTCTTCTACCTTCAGAGAAACTTGATAAGCTTCATCATCAGTGCAAAAATAGTGTGTGCTCATTTCATCTTGAATTAAATACTTTAGCATGTTTACATACCTTGCATCTTGTTGGAATTCTGGTTCCTTAAGGCCTGCCCTGAGTGACAACCTAAATAACTCTTCAGATTATTTGAAAATAGATGTCTCCCTTTGTCTGAGGTTTTGGAATTGTCGGAATAAATTCTACTAGTAATCGACACGAATAAATTTATGTTTAACCTTGGCAACCATCTTCTTCCAAGTTCTGATTTTCTCCATCTGATTATTCACTCTATCCTTCTATAGCATATGCCACCATATTGTTGCATGGCCTTTCATTTTCATAACAATAAATCTTACCCAATTTGGATCCTGAAAATTTCCATACACGAAGTACGTTTCGAGTTATCCAATCCATTCAATGAGAACATCATCTCTCACAATACCATCATAATAGGAAACCTCAACCTTTTCACTACCCTTGTTACTCAAATACAAAATCAGTCTAGTTGTTGGGTCTCTTTCATCACCATCCCATTCATCTTCGATTTCTTCTTTTGGCTGTAAATATACTTCATCATCTCCATTCCTACGATTTTCTAATTCCTTTATTCTTTTTCTCAAATTTTCCAGTTCTCAATTTCTTGCACCTCCCCTTCCTACTCCTCTCCTTTGCAGTGGCATTCCTCCAAGTTGTAGGTATCGCACCAACATCCATAGACCTCACATGGTTATGTAATCGAACTTGACTTCCAACACTCTTGCTGAGCAACAACCACGAACAAGTATTTTTTCCCCGATATCACAAAAGTAGATTAGATGTTAATCCCAGAGAAGAACCAAGATTTGATACCACATAATCTAGAGGTAACTGGGATGCAACACAAACAAAATTATAACACACACCTTCCTACAAAATGTACAATGGAAAAAAGAAACAAATATACTTTTTCCAAATAATGAGGAATCCATTGGAAAATAAAAGACTCTAAAACCCACAAATTTCAATACCATTCATTTATTAATTAAATGTAGAGAACTATTTCTATATTACATCGAGCTTGAGCTAAAAATACTGCCATGAATTGCTACTTGCATGGTTGAAAACCACTATGAAATCATCCATAGGGTAATGGTATATGTGTATGGGTTTTGATTTTGTTTCTCCTTCTTGTGTGCTCAACCAATATGGAATCTTTCTCTCCAGTCCACCTTCTAGGATTTTTTTTTTTTGTGGTTCACCAACCCCTTCAAAATCATGCTCCATTTATTTTTAAAAATCCTCCTTGGCTTTGAAATTATTTTCCTTCCCTCCAAGAATGAATTGTTACTCCAACCATTTCTCTATCTTCTGGATTTCTTCAAATTTCTTTTGGCCTCGGGTCATGTTTTGTCCTTTACCCACGAGTTCTTTGGCTCTATCTAAGGGTAGTTGCGACTCATCATGAATGCATACCAACGTGGAAAAATCAAATGTGTATGTCCACAATGTTGCAAATAAAGAAATATTGTGACACTTGTAAAATTTCATTATGTGTGCGTGTTTCAGCACGAGTTTTAGCATGTGTTTTAGCATGAGACTTGTAAAATTTCTCTCTATGAGGCGGTTTCATCACGAGTTTTAACACGAGTTTTAGCACACGTTTCATCAAGAGTTTCAGCACATGTTTCAACACGAGTTTCAGCACAAGTTTCAACACTTGTTTCAACACGAGTTTCAACATGACTTTCAACATAGAAAGAGTAGTTGCAAGAGTAATCAATAGTTCAAATTTACAACAAATTGAATAAATAAAATGGGCCACTAACATAGTTCTTATTTGACTTATTTCCTATTTCCAGAATGGAAATATTTTTGGGTGATGCAGATTGCTCAAGCCCAAGGATGATCCTACATCATCGATATTCAAGAACATTGTGTCAGACATTTGTGGGTAGTGTATTTGTGTGGGCCTTGGCCAAATATACTTGTGGGAGCCTACGAAACTACGTTATGCCACTCGGTTTGTATTTTATTACCTCAGACCAAATTGGCCACATGTCCCTGAATGGATTGAAGAGGCGAGTTGCAACTCATGATAAATATCAAAACATGACTCAGATGGAAGAACCGTTAGTTTCATTGGATCTGGAAAACCGAGTTTCAACTAGGGCAACCCCTTTATTGTCATTTTGTCCACTCAAAAACTATTTGTTGGAGTATCTTCAACACTAGGTTTTTTCTTAGTGCTTATTAAAAATGTTTAGGCAAGGCATGTCATGGCAAGGCAAGTGAAGGAAAGTCATGGAAAGTTATAAGGAAAGTGAAGGAAAGGCATGGCATGGAAAGTGATAAGGAAAGAAAAGTGAAGGCAGGGAATGGCAGGTGAAGGCAATGCATGGCATGTAAAGTGAAGGAAAGGAAAGGAAAGTGAAGGCAAGGAAAGACAAGGAAAGTGAGCGCAAGGCAAGGCATGAATGGAAAGGCAAGTGAAGGAAAGGCATGGGATGCCATGGAAAAGGAAATACAAGTGAAGGAAAGGCGTGAAGGAAAGACTCTAATGGTAAGGAAAGTGAAGGAAAGGAATTGCATGCTATGTAATGGCATGGCATGGCATGGAAAAGTAAAGAAAAGTGAAGGAAAGGAAAGGAAAGTCACGGAAAGACACGAATGGAAAGGAAAGTGAAGGAAAGGCATTGCATTCTATGGAATGGCATGGCATGTAATGGAAAAGGAAATACAAGTGAAGGCAAGGAAAGGAAAGTGAGAGCAAGGAAAGGAAAGGAAAGTGAAGGAAAGGAATGAATGGAAATGAAATTTTCATTAGATCCATATCACATGATTTCAATTAGGGGGGCCCTCCTTTGTCATTCTTTCCATTGAAAAACCATTTGTTCGAGTATCTTCGACACTAGGGTTTTGGTCACTGAATCATAGTGCAATTTCTAAAGAGGGGTTTGATTTTCAAGAACAGGGTGTGGGGTATTTGTGGGTAGTGTATTCCCATGGGCATTGGCCAAAGATACTTGTGGGATCTTACAAAACTCTGTTATGCCACTTGGTTTGTATTTTATTCCCTCAGAACAAATTGGCCACATGTCCCTGAATGGTTTAAAGAGGCAAGTTGCAACTCTTGATAAAAATCAAACCATGAGTTAGATGGCAGAACCATCAGTTGAATTGGATACAGAGCAACGAGTTTGAACTAGGGGGGCCCATCTACTGTCATTCCATCCACCAAAAAATCATTTGGTGGAGTATCTCTGGTGCTAGGGTTTTTGTGAATGAGGCATAGTGCAATTTCTGAAGAGGAGGTCGATTAATGTAGAGGTAATTAGGCTGCAAAACACACACAATTACAACACACACTCTTCTATAGAATATAAAATGAAAAAACAAAACATAAATACTTTTTCCAAATAATGAGGTATCCACTGGAAATTAAAACACTCGAAAACCCATGAATTTAAATACCATTTGTTTATTAATTCAATGCAAAGAACAAATTTTTATAGTACATCAATCTTGAGCTAAAAAGACTGCCATGAATTGCTGCTTGCATGGCTGAAAATCACTACAAAATCATCCAAAGGGTAATGGTTTGCATGTATGGGTTGTGATTTTGTTTTTCCTTCATGTTTGCTCGCCCAATCTGGAATATTTCTTTATAGTTCACCTTCTATGATTTATTTGCACTCCATTTCTTTTTAAACCCTTCAAAATCGTGCTCCATTGCTTTTTAAAACTCCTCCTCAACTCTAAAACTATTTTCCTTTCCTCCAAGAATGAGTTGTTACTCCAACCATCTCTCTGTCTTCCAGATTGCTTCAACTTCCTTTTGGCCTCGGGTCACATTTTGTCTTTTAGCCGTGAGTTCTTTGGCTCTATCTAATGGTAGCTATGACTCATCATGAATGCATACGAGTGTGGAAAAATAAAATGCATACGATCACAGTGTTGCAAATAAATAAATATCATGACACTTGTAAAATTTCATTATGTGCGTGTGTTTCAACACAAGTTTGAACACATATTTTAACATGACACTTGTAAAATTTCTCTATGCATGGCAGTTTCAGCATGATTTTCAACATGTGTTTCAACATGAGTTTCAACACAAGTTTCAAAACGTGTTTCAACATGAGTTTCAACATAGCAAGAGTAGCTACAGGAGTAATCGACAATTCAAATTTACAACAAACTGACTAAATAAAATGGACCACTAACATAGTCCTTATTTGACTTATTTCCTATTCGTAGAATGGAAATATTTTTGGGTGATGAGGATTGCCTGAGCCCAAGGATTCTCCTGCATCATCCATATTCAAGAGCACTGTGTCGAGCATTTGTGGGTAGTGTATTTCTCTGGGACTTGGCCAAATAGACTTGTGGGAGATTACAAAACTCTGTTATGCCACTCGGTTTGTGTTTTATTCCCTCGGACCAAATTGGCCACATGTGCCTGAATGACTTGAAGAGGCGAGTTACAACTCACTATAAAACTCAAACTAGGACTCGGATGGGAGAACCGTCAGTTGCATTGGATCCGTAAAATCAAGTTTCAACTAGGGGGGCCCTCTGCTATCATTTTTTTCACTAGAAAATTGTTTGTTGGAGTATCTCCGGCACAAGGTTTTTTCTCATTTCTTATTACAAATGTTTAGGCAAGGCATTTCATGTCAAGGAAAGTGAAGGAAAGGCATGGCAAGTTATAAGGAAAGTGAAGGCAAGGCATGGCATGGCAAGTGATAAGGAAAGGAAAGTGAAGGAAAGACATGGCAAGTGAAGGCAAGGCATGGTATGGAAAGTGAAGGCAAGGAAAGGAAATGCATGTTAAGGAAATGCAAGGAAAGTGAAGTAAAGGAATGTCATGCGATGAAATGGCATGGAAAATGAAATACAAGTGAAGGAAAGGAAAGGAAAGTGAAGGAAAGGCACGAATGGAAAGACAAGTGAAGGCAAGGCATTGCATGCTATGGGATGGCATGGAATGTCATGGAAAAGGAAAGACAAGTGAAGACAAGGAAAGGCAAGTGAAGGCAAGGAATGAATGGAAAGGAAGGTGAAGGAAAGGCATTGCATGTTATGGAATGGCATGGCATGGCATGGAAAAGGAAATACAAGTGAATGGAAGTTAAGGAAAGTGAAGAGAAGGCAAGGTAAGGAAAGGAAAGAGAAGGAAAGGAATGCATGGCAAGGAACAAATGGAAAGACAAGTGAAGGAAAGGAATTTCGTGCTATGGAATGGCATGGCATGGCATGGAAAAGGAAAGACAAGTGTAGGCAAGGAAAGGAAATTGAAGGAAAGGAAAGGAAAGTGAAGGAAATGCAAGGAAAGTGAAGTCAAGGCATGGATGGAAAGGCAAGTGAACGAAAGGAATGACATGCTATGGAATGGCATGGCATGGTATGTAAAAATAAATTTGAGTGAAGGCAAGGAAAGGAAAGTGAAGGAAAGGAACAAATGGAAAGGAAAGTGAAGGAAAGGCATTGCATGGAATGGAATGGCATGGAAAAGGAAATACAAGTAAAGGAAAGGCATTGCATGCGATGGAATGGCATGGAAAAGGAAAGACAAGTGAAGGAAAGGAAAGGAAATTGAAGGCATGGAAAGGAAATGAAAGGAAAGATAAGGCATGGAATGACATGCTATGTAATGGCATCGCATGGCATGGGAAAGGAAAGACAAGTGAAGGAAAGGAAAATGAAGGAAAGGCAAGGTAAGTGAAGGCAAGGAAAGGAAAATGAAGGAAAGACAAGGAAGGTGAAGGCAATGAAAGTGAAGGAAAGGAAAAACAAGTGAAGGAAAGTCAAGGAAAGTGAAGGAAAGGAAAGGAAAGTGAAGGCAAAGCATGGAATGATATGGAATGGCATGGCATGGCATGGAAAATGCAAGAAAAGTGAATGCAAGGCAAGGAAAGTGAAGGGAAGGTATGAATGGAAACAAAATTGAAAGCAATGTATGAATGGAAACAAAAGTGAAGGCAAGGCATGGCATGTATTGGCATGGAAAAGGCAAGACAAGTGAAGGCAAGGAATGGTTTGGAATGGCATGGAAAAGGAAATACAAGTGGAGGAAAGGGAAGTAAAGGCAAGGAAAATGAAGGTAAGGAACGGCATGAATGGAAAGGAAAGTTAAGGCAAGGCATGGCATGAAAAAGGATAGACAAGTGAAGGAAAGGAAAGGAAAGGAAAATGAAGGCAAGGAAAGGAAATTGAAGGAAAGGAATGAATGGAAAGGAAAATGAAGGCAAGGCATGGCATGGAAAAGGAAATACAAGTGAAGGAAAGGAATGTAAAGGAAAGGAAAGGAAAATTAAGGGAAGGAAAGGAAAGTTAAGGCAAGGGATGAATGGAAAGGCATGGCATGGAAAATGAATGGAAATTGAAGGAAATGAAAGGAAAGTGAAGGCAAGGAAAGTGAAAGCAAGTGAAGGCATGTGAAGGCAAGGAAAGTGAAGGTGAGGCAAGTGAATACATGGCAAGGCATGGAATGTGAAGGCAAGGCAAGGCATGTGAAGAAAAGACATGGCATGTGAAGGAAAGGAAAGGCAATGCAAGGCAAGGAAAGGTATGACATGGCATGGAAAGTGAAGGCAAGGCATGAAATGGCAAGTGAAGGAAAGTCAAGGTAAGGAAATGAACAGAAAATATTTTAACAACAATCAAAATGAAGCCAAAATTATTCATTTTATGTACCTAGATGGTCATTCAAATAGATCATCGGGATCACTTCTAATATTGATGGTTTCCATTAACGTTTTGTGCTCATAGTAAGGGGATAATTATTGTACATGAGTTCTTACTTGGCATTGTTTTTAGTTGGAGGTTTGTACCAATAACCAATTTTGTAAAGTGGTATACAAGTTTCTAGTGATGGAGGAGAAACAATAGCGACATCTATTTTGCTAGAAATTGGATTTCCCTCTTTTGAAAGCCTATGCTTTGACATATGTAACTTTGATTTTTCTCTTTCTTCTTCTACCTTTTTGATATGTTTATTTTTTCTTGAGGAATTTCTTTCTCGAACCTGGTGGTTCCCCATGTTTAAAGATAATAATTGGCTTCCAAACACCCAATACAAATTTTTCTTTGTATTATGTAATAAGACACAATCAAGTGGAGAAATATGGTTTTGTATTACAAACGAAGACACATCTAATAATTCCAATTCCAATTACACTTGGAAAAATTTGTCTTCCAATTCCAAGAAGACACAAGAAAATACAAACAACAATTCCAATTTCAGTTGGACAAATTTGTCTTCCAAGTCCAAGAAGAAACAAGAATATACAAACAACAATTCCAATTGGACTTTGACATATTTGTCTTACAATTCCAAGAAGACACACGAAGATACAAACAACAATTCCAATTGTAGTTGGACACATTTGTCTTCCAATTCTAGGAAGACACAATTAGATACAAACAGCAATTCAAATTACACTTTACAAAGTTTTATTCCAAATTTTCATGCAATGGTCTGACAATAGCACAAAAGTCTTTATGAATCTAACAAGAGCATTAAAAAAAGTAAAACTTGTCTGTGCAGGATGTTTTTTTTCTGAAGTTGTCGCAGTTTTTTCTTGACCATGATATAGATGAGGTGGGGTGTGCTTGGCACCAAAAAATGCCTAGCATGAATGCACACGTGTTCCTAGAACACGTGCGCACTAAAGTCGTGTGCATTCTAGGAATGCGTGCACGTTCCTACTGAGCATAAACGACCAACTTAGCCAAGTCACAGGAGTTTGTGCACGTTCTTAATGCAACATATATAGAATTTAATGTACACCAAACCTCTTTATGAATAAATATGTATCGGGGTATGGGGACAACATAGGCCTAAGGGGTTAGGATTGAAAGTGTTTTCAAGGATAGAGCAATGGTTAGAGCATTAAGATGTGGGTAATGTGGGTGCAAGGGTTGTACACAAGGTATATGCATAGTGCACTTAGGGCTCAATTTAAGATATGGTTAAGGATTGAGTATAATTTATACCTAGGCATAGATGGAGCTAGGGGGGTCTGTGTCATTGTCTACATCAAGCTCTATGTAAACGTCTAAATCTATATCTATCTCTATGTGGTGTTCTAGATCATGGACTACGTCAAGCTATGGGTCTGGTGAAATATATTTGGAGGAATGGAACCTAATGAAATGGACATTGTGACCATTTGAAGGCTTAGAGATTATGAGATTGTAGTGCAACCAAATTGAAAGGACCATTTGGAGGCTGAGAGATAATGATATTGCAATGAACCGTTTGGAGGCCCAAACATCATGAGATTGTAGTACACCCGAGTTGGAATGACCATTTGAGGAGGAAATATTTTATATTGCAGTGCACCATTTGGAGTGTTAGATCAGATGATATTATGATTAGGGTTATATTCTATATTTTTTGGGAAGGGGTGGAGATCAAAAATGTGCCGCAAAGAGAACATCATTTGCATTCATTTCATTTACAATTTTTCTTTTGCAGTTTGTTTTTTTTTTTTGATCCTTGAGGCTGGAAAAGTAGGTATAAGCTTTGATTGCATGAATCTACAAAATAATATTCTTTATGTGAGTGGATTAATCAATATCTGTGTACAGGTTAAAGATAATGAGTAATAAGATAAAAACAACAAGTCATGCTAGGTTTTATTATTTTGGGCATTGTCAAGCTCTAGGTCAATGTCTAAATACAGATCTATCTCTATGTCATGGTCTAGGTCATGGTCTACATCAAGCTCTGGGTCATGGTCTAGGTCTATGCAATGGTCTAGGTCTAGATTGTGGTCTAGTTCATGGTCTAGGTCTATGTCTGGGGGGGTGGGGTTAAAAAGTGAGAGAGTGAGAGTATGGGGGGTCTATTTCATGTTCTATGTCAATATCTAGGTTAGCGTCTAACTCTAGATATATCTCTATGTCATGGTCTAGGTCATTGGGGGGGATAGTGAGAGTGAGAGAGTGAGAGGAAGAGGGTAAAAAGAGGAGGGGTAGAGAGCTAGGGGGGTTTAGATAATGGTCTAGGTATAGTTCATTCTATAGGTCATAGGCATGCTCATATAAGTACTCGTATAAGTAATCCATTGGAAGAAGAACAAAATCTTAACACTCACCTTATAGGTGAGGTCACATTTCTTTGTTGCACATATCCTTCATTCATTGTGAGACATGTTTCGCCTTTAGATGGAAAGATAAAGAGGGAGGTAGAACTAGGGGAAAACATGAGGAGGCAGGGAGAGAGAGATATAAAAAGAGAAATGGGGGAGAGTATAGGAGAGAGGGGGAGGGGGATATAGTGACAGTGAGACTAACAAAAATGACAGATAGAAAGAGGTGGTAGATGTAGGAGAGAAAGAGAGGAGATATATTGGAAGGGAGGGGCGTAGAGAGGGAATGTGTGAGTCTGAGAGGGGGGAAGAGAAAGAAAGAGAGGGGGGTTGCAAAAGGAGTGCTTGAGTGTGTGAGAGGGAGGGATGGAGAGAGAGAAAAAGAGAGTGGGTAGAGAGAGAGTGAGAGGAAGGGGGGAGACATAGTAGGGAGGGGTGGATGTATGAGAGAGAGAGTGGAGAGATAGTGTGAGGGATGGGGAGACAGAGAGAGGGAGGGAGGAAGGGGTGGAAAGAAAGTGAGAATGATTGTGGGAGGAAGCAGGGAGATAGAGGGAAAGGGGGCAGAGATATATAAATAGAGAAATGGGGGGATAATAGAGGAGAGAGAGGAAGGGTGATATAGTGAGAGTGATACTAACAGTGAGAGAGAGAAAGTAGTGGTAGATGTAGGAGAGAAAGAGAGGAGAGATAGCAGGATGGAGGTGGAGAG
>WSFP011430809.1:0-21665 GCA_009831015.1 Picea engelmannii | reverse complement strand
GCAAGCTATCGTCAGCCTGCATCATCAACCATCATGTCAGATCATGTCAACAACATATCATGAAATCAATAGCATATCATCAAAACCACACAATATCACTGTAAATGAAACAACCCAAACAGCCCACTCCCTGACTCAATCCGTAGTCCAAGTGAGTTCCACCGATGCCTTTGCATCCTCAAGGTCTGAAACCCTGCACACTCAATGGAACTGAGTCAGCAGCACCTGTCTACATCAATGTAGTAAAACATCATGTCATATAACTTGACGCATCATAATGAAGGAAACATTTTTTATCATCATAAAAATCCAGATCACTTGCGAGCAAGTGTCCTCAAAGAATAAGTTTGGTAAGTGCGCCAGAGCGGGATGTTACATTTAAGGACAATACCTTGGCTGAAAACCAAGAATTATCAGGGCCAAGGTTCATAACTTCAACTGACGTAAAAAATAATCAATTCAATATTTTGTTCATGCAACCAGAGCCAAATAAAAGTATTGGATTGACAGAATACAAGAGTACCTCAGTGGGAGTAGATCTAACTCAAGTTAACAACTTTGATTTAGTTGAATGTCATAAACAAACTGGTGAGATTGTATCTTGAAGAATGATTCAATCATCAATAAAAGTAAAGAAACTACAAAATGTAGTTCTCAAACTATCTCAACAATTAAGTAATGAGAAAAAAATTAATAGAATTAAAGAAAACAAAGTTAGATAATTGGAAGGACATGTTGCATCAATAACTGATGGAAATAAGGAAACCACAATTTTTAAAGATATTCTGGATGAGAAAGAAAAATAAATACAAAGTCTAAAAGATCGGTTAAAAAATCCTCATTTTCAACTTACAAAGTCCAAAGAATTAATTGAATCATATCAAGAAAAGGACAAAGTCATCTCGAAGAACGTCACTTTAAAAGAAAACATGACAACTCTCAGCAAGGAAATCGTGGAATTGAAATTAGAGAAAGAGAATCTTTTGAAGTAAATTTCTGGAGAAGTAACTAAAGGAAGTCAGGTTCATGGTCCTTTATCAATGTCACCCATGGTTATTTCAATCTCAGCCATAGGCCCACCAAAAAATAATTAGAAAAAAGGAAATCGCATAACTGAACTTGAAGAACAGTTGGAAAGGAAAATTCAAAAAATAAATATTCTTATTAAAGAAAAATAAAGCTGGAGAAAGATTCTTGAAGATACATTAGAACAAATCGTTGGTATACAACACTTAGTGAAAGAGAGACAAATATTGTGGTATCAAATTATTCAAGTTATGGAGCAGTTCAAGACCCACTTGGAAATATATCAGTTCTGTGAAACAATGACCATAAAAATGCATATCTTGATATCAGTGATCATCTATCTAAAATTGAAAAGAAGATGCCTCGGGATGATAAGATTATTGAGTTTATCTATTCACTTTCTAATTAGGAATTAAAATATTATGGAGTGATACATAGATTTTATATTGTATTTAAAGTAAAAAATGTCATAGAAAAGGGGGAGTTTCTCAAAGCATTGGTTAAAAAGATTGAATAAGTTCATCAGGTGATAATTAAATTTAAAAGACAATTCATAAAGGTTAGAAAACTTGGTTTACCATATCGTTGGGAAATTGACCATTGTATTCAGCCTAAGGAAGCCTATATGCCGATGTTAGTCACTTGCATAGATAATATATAGTTCGACATTGGTGAAAACTAAGTATTCTCTGGGAAAAATATCACTAAGTCTTTGGGAAAATATTTTACTATCCCGACGATGCTCATTGATTTGTTAATCAACCAATCTAGCAGTCCTTATTATTTATCCACCGAAATTGAAGTGTTGTACAGAAAGATGTTGAAACATCCATTTCCCTCAAATAATGAATGGAATGCAATGCTCAGATTGAAGATCATCCTGACAAAGATTCATCACGAAATGATTATTCAAATGGAAAAAGATAAAGAAACCATTAAAGTAAATCTTGATATTGCTAATACTAGTCATCAAACTCAAAGAGGAGCGGAACATAAATATCATCAAGAGAATGTTGCACTGGGTCATCCTTGGATGCTTGGAAAACTTTTTTACTTATATCATCATCTTGTTTCCAAAACGTCAAAATTATTAGGAAGATCATATGATTGTTGTAAAGGAAACATTCAAAGATATCCTTCTATATCATAAATGGGATCCTCATCTGAACCAATCACATCCCACTTACATCTTCCAACATGTATGAACTCATCAATATTATCAACCATGTCACTACCTTTTTCATTTAAAGCATCCAAGGGATCCTCTAATACTTCTTCACTTTACAAATCATAAAATAAAGCATCATCAAAATCCTGGAAAGGGAAATAAATTAATGTGTTCACTTCTTGTTGTGCGGGAGCATCAATGGCTTGGATGACTTCATCAAATGGAAGAGGGTCCAGTACATCATCCCCAAGACTCGTCTCTTTAAAAATATTTTCACCTTCATTAGAAAATGAAGGGCCTAGCTCTTCCAAGTGTTCCTTTACTTCTTCACCTTCTGAATCATAGAACAAAGTGTCATCAAAAACATGGAAGGTAAAATGACTAACCTCATCCTTTTATTTTTGTGCAGGAGAAATAGGATCTTGGATGACTTCATCAAAGGGAGGAGCACACATTAATACTTCATCATCGTGTTTGATATATGCATGCTCTCTCTCTTTAACCAAGTCTTCATTATCCTCGGTAGAAGCATGAGTAAATTCGTTCTCTTCCTCATCGGATTGGAAACCTTCATTAGGATCCTTCTCCTAAACCTCATGTTGGTCGACAACTTGTTCCCTTCTTTCCTAGAATTTAAAAACAAAGGTTTCAAGGGAAACTAATATTTCCAGACTAAGAGCATCTAGTGTATCTTTTGGGTCATCAACATTAGTTTCTGGAGTAAATAGGTGTTTTCCCTTGAACAAGGAGATATTTTCCTCAATTTGTATAGCCATGCAATAAGCTTCTTGGATTTATCTTGGCCCTTTTTTACTGACGAGAAACTCTAAATGCACTAAGAGTGTGTTGGTATAGAGGTAAGCGAGGTACTTGTCTTCAAGGTGATGGCTTCTAGGAATTTGGTGTAGTAAATTCTCAAACCTAGTATGGAATTCCTTGATAATCTTGTTTTGAGTTTGTTTCATGTATTTGAGTCTTTTTATCAGCATGTGGATATATTCTATTTTAATATTCCATATTTTGAGAAATGTTTCTTCTAATTGGTCCATAGATGTAATGCTAGCATCAGGGAGACCATCATACCATTTCCTAGAATTTCCATCAAGAGTAGCAGAGAAACGTTTCATTGCCAAATCTTCAACATCATCACTTATAGGGTGGAGTTGAAAGAAAGCCCAAAACTTATCCATGTGATCTTCGACTATAACCCCATCATTACCAATCAATCTAGGGTGCCAATTTTCATACCTTAGAGGCATTTTTCGAGGGTAACACATAATTTTATTCATATCTAAGGGTTTAAAATTACATGGGTCTCATTGAGAGGCCATGGTTGGCTTTGTCGTTAGTGGAGTCGCTAGATAATCCTTCTAGAGATCATCAAAGGGAAAAGAGGGAATCACCCTCGGTGGAGTAACCAGGTAATATTTGTGAAGTAAAGGCTTTGGATAAAGGCTTACCAAAGAAGTGTCATTCGAGGAAAATTGACTTGAGGTTTCCCAACAACGGCCAAAATGTTATCACACAATTTTTACTTTCCCAAAGCCCAAGGAAAGTGGATGCAAGATTGGTGTAACAGGGGGTGACCTATCACTATCAACTTAATAGGAAACCCCTTTCTATTTAGGGATATATCAGGATTACCCCAGGGGAGACATCCCCAATGACCTAAAGGGTTGATAACTAAGGAAAGAATGAAAGAAAATCCCCCTCTCACTGGTCACTCAATTCATAAGGTTCTTATGGTCTTTAAGGGATGAAGCAAATGGTAAAATGAAGTGTACCTTCCCAAAACAAGACAACAAGAAAATATAGCAATTTTCAAGTACAAATATATGATATTAGTGCTTCGTAAGACCATAAAAATTCAAGAAGTAAGCTATTTGATGTGAATTTGCAACAATGCAACAATTTATAACAACAATTAATATTTTATAACAGCCACAAGAGTTATGCCTTGAAAGTGCTTGAAAATGACAAGAAGAAATAGCTTTGACTTATCATAATGATACAAGTTTCTCACAAGCAAGTTTGGAAATGTCTAGCTAGCATAATAAGTCACTTTTGCAGAGGATTTGCTACAATTATATGGTTGTAGAAATATTTTTCAACAATATCAAATTCTAATGGTCAAAAGTGCAAGAAAACGCCATACAAAGTTAACACTTATCTAGTAGATTGAATAGCAATTGTCACAATTGAATTTTGAATGAGTTAAGTGCAAGTTATGTAAGAAAATGTATCCAATCAATGTATGTTAGTATGGTTGTAGCAAATATTTGCAACACCAGAAAGTTAACTAAGGAGTTAGTATAGTTTAGGGTTATCAAGTGTTAGTAAAATCTTAGAGGAAGAAGGTTTGAGTGTTTGTTTGATTAATCAATTCATTGAAGCAAGTGGACTAGTGCCTTTAGGGTTAATGGAGTCTAGAGGTGATGGTTTTCTCTTGGAAGAAATAACAAAATGATTGTATTTTTCTAAGGAGAAGGGATGAATGGAATAGGTGTTAGCAACCCAAGGCCTCAAGAATCCAAATCATAGGGACAAGTTTTCTAGAAAGTAAGGGGTCTTAGGCCCTAGTGAATCTTCCTTCCTTGGACTATTAAAAGGTATTAAAAGAAACAATAACTAGACAATGGCTTCTAAAGAGATAACATTAAGGGATTTATAAGTTTATCTAAGTCAAATCACCTTGGTAAATTTCTAGCAAATGAAGAGCAAAGAAGTAGAAATTTAAGTTATTTACTCCTAGGGTTTGTCAAGAAAGAAATTTCATAATCTTCAACATGAATAAGAAAATATACCATTGCGTTCACAATAAAATGAAGAATTTCATATTTTCTTACTTCACCAAGAATAATCAATCAATAAAACCCTAGATTTCCATGTAAATTCACCAAGAAATTATCCAAGTTGCAAATTTTAACCTCCAAGACAAGTGTGCCTCCCAATTTCAGTCAATAACTCCCAAAAGGGTGCAAATTTCAGACCACACTACTTGTGTGATGAGTGATGATGAAAAATGAGAGTACTTTCTCTCTATTTATACAATATCAATGACCCTTAATTAATTTTAGGTCATAAAAAGGTCGACCTGGCCAAATTACATTAAAAATCTAGTTTTTACATAAATGAAGGTAATTAAAACCTAAAATCATCTCCAAGGGTGATGCCATGCCCTTCTAGCGTGACAATGAGCTCCTAGGGTGGAACGTTGGGCCCCATATGCAGAACGTTTGGCCTCCAAAGGCCCTGGATGATGCCACATGTGCCAACCAACACACAACTTCCCTCATAAATGAAAACCCTAGCTTAGGATGATGTCCAAGGTCATAATGATGATGTCATGGGATCTTAAGGGTCAACTTCTAGGTGGAAGATAAATATCCCCCTGTGTATAGGTCTGCTAGAGTGTCTCAAGGGAAACATCCTTCTTTCTTCCTAGTGCAAGTCTCTGATGTCTCTCTGCCCCTGGTTGGGGTTACAACATCCAATTGTGGGATTTCATATCCATGGAGGTATGAGCTAATTATTCTGCCATATGTACATGTACATTGGGCAAAGTCCTGCAGCAACAACAAGTATGCCCTCCAGGGGTTCATAAGTCACATCAATCATAGCAATGTCAATCACATCTAATAATCAAAATACCAAAACATGTGCATCAAAACCCCCCTTTACCCAAACAAATGCTCAAAGACGTTATGCAGTTTAACAACTCAGGTTTGGAGAAGATCTCAAGGTGTCCTATTGGGCTAATCCTCCTTAAGTTTGGGGTGTTTCCTAGGTGAGAACCAATCTGGGTCATGTAAGTGTGTGTGAGGTGGCATGGGGTAAGTGTTCGAGCATGGGGTGCAGTGATAACAAGGAAATGTAGATCTTACATGTGGGTGCCTTTGTAGAGGCTGAGTTGCACCTTGTCATAGATACCATTCTTTCCTAGCCCATTCAATGAATTTTACTCTCAGTTTTATTTCTTTTTTATATTTTTCTTTTATTCTTCAAGGGAAGAGTTGAGGGACACTTTCTTGGCTTGGTGACCAGAGGTGACAGTGTTACCCACAAGAATTTCTCAGAGATGAGAAGGTTGGCTCGTGATATGACCCCCTTTCTCTTGGTTATGCCACCTAGGGCCACTACCCTGGTTTGGTGACCAGATAGATGGTAGTTCCATACCGCTACATGCCCATGGTCATAATAAGACAGCTCATGATGAGACCTCCCATCCACCAACTAATACCTTGAGTGTTTATTTATCTTATGGGTTCCATTTTCTCACTGAGAATCCTTTTACTGCTTTCTCGGGAATCCCTGGGTGAAGCATCTCAAAGATTTCATTTTTTTCTTTTAACTCTTGGCACCAGCTACTTTTACCCTCTGGGCCTTTATCCCCTTCTTCCCACAAGGAAAAGTACAACCCTGTGTAGTGTGGCAAACCCAATACCCGAACAAAGGTAGGGGAAAATGAGAGGAGTAAGAATGGAAAGTGGTAAGTATGGAGGGAATGAACGATGACCTTTCATATTCCCACCCAGTGGAAACCCATCCTAAAGGGCCATCAACTTACTAGGGAATCATGTCACCCTTCCAGGTATGAACAAGTTAAAGAGAATAATTTCCAAGTAAGTGTTATGAAATGAAGGAGAAATCAGTGCAACATATTCAAGTGCTTCAATAATAATAGTGACACATACCATGATACCCAGACTCATTACCTCATGGAGAAAGACTTACTGCTACTTCAAGACCAAGTTGGTGGGATGGATATTGTTTTTGTTGATAGATGGGATGAACTGAAGAAAATAAGGGCCCTCTGGGGCCATGATCAAGTAATTCGACTCTCGACACTCCATGTCTATGACCCGTGGGCTCGAGACATGATCTCCTTAGTTATCCCTAGGATAGGGGATAACATCTAGCTCCAACTCGAGGACATGTTCTCACCATAGAGCGCATGAGAACCTCAACATATCTGGTATGACCAATATCTTCTAGATCTCAACAAAGTACATCAGTAATCCTCAGGGTGGTGATATCACCCCTCGATCATATATGATATAATAAAATAAAGATAAGCATGCATATATACATAATGAAAGAATACAATATGAAACTGAAACTATGATATGCAGATGGTATATACAATGGATACAAATTTCTAACTTACCTCTACTTACCTCTTGGTTGAATGGTAGGTGTAGTCAATTAACCAGTCAAACCATCCTAGAAATATCTCATAATACATGCCCATGTGCTTCATCATAAACCAAAACAATGACAAGTCAAGCACAAAACTAACATGAGTTAGAAATTGTATTGCATCATCAAAAATCATAAAGTATATCTCATGGAGGCGGGAAGGAGGGACAAAATCATGCCAAGTCACACTCCTAGGAAATTGCTCAATCCATCTCAGAAAGGGATCATGAAAAATCAAAGGTTCAAAAGAATAACTCAAAGAGTCTGAAGGTTGTCTACCTTGGACATATTCACATCCTGAGGTCTGGGAAGGGACTAGTAAGAATGATCTATATGGATCTCGGTGGCCATCCACATTTTCCATTGAATCACCATTTTGAGCCTGTGGTTTTGATAAACCATCATATTTACCCTTTTGATGGGGAATGGAATGGAATGTCATCTTCATTTGTTAATTACAAACATCATGTAATGATTTCCTAGTGGTCTTATGTACTTGCCTATAGCATAGTGTTAATGCACCATATCCCATTAGAACTCTGTAGTTAAACGTGCTCAAGCTAGAGTAGTATCGGGATGGGTGATCGCCCGGGAAGTCTTAGTGTTTTATATTCCTATGGAATTTTATAAACTTATTCCAATTTATCCCACATGCATCATGGGAATTGTTCTCCTCTCACTCTCTCATATATAATTGAGGTGAAGGATTCCCTTTAATAATGCAATGGAGTGTGATGTAAATCTTTTTGTGAATGAAGTGTAGCCAACATCTCTTTCTTTTCAGAGATAGGATACCCCATTCTCCCATTTTGTGTTCTACAATGTTTTTCTCTCCTGATCATTAATAGAAGTTGGTTTTCACTATATTTTTGTGTTCTCTACCTTATATTTGTATATTTCCTTGTTATATATCGGTTATATTTTTGTCTTCGTTTCATTCTCAAAATAATACGTATCAGTGGTATCAGAGCAGGTTGTTCCTTGTCGTTTCTCAAATCAGGTCCTCGATGAGATTAGGGTATAGAGAGTTGGGTCTTGAGCTATTTTCGCTTGAGGACAACTGCTCTCGCCAGCCCAAGAAACCTCCCATGGCGGAAGAAAAGAGAGATGACAAAGCAGGAGATCCTTTCAAGACATTGCTCGAGGAAGACCTTGTGCGACAAAGCAACGAGATGATGGACAACTTTTCTCGTATCCTTCGAATACTATCGATGGCAGTAGTTGAGGTATCTTCGACAAGAAGCCATTTCGTAAGTGCGACACCCTTCAAGGTACAAGTATATTTTTATATACCCTTATTTGAAGGCCAGATAGATGCATATGCTTTATAAAAATGGTTGAATCTTCTAGAAGGTTATACTTTGTCCAAAAAATTTCCAACAATGAAAAGATCACCTTCACGCTCCTTAAATCCCTTCCCCATGTTAGATCTTGGTGGGAAGGTTACTGGGATAGGTACACCGTGGATGAATCTACACTATTTGGGAGAGAACCCACTTGTGCATCCTTTGTAGATGCCCTAAAGGAGGAGTTCTACCTTGTCGGAAACTATGATGACCAATACATGAGATGGACAACTTTGTGTCAAAAAAGAGACCAAATGGTGTCGAAGTACACCAACATATTTCATACCTTGCGCTCAAAGTTGGGTATCAAAGACTCTAAGTGACACCTGGTTTTGAAGTACCGTATTGGTATACACAGGTACATCCAAATAGAGATGGGTTTCTTGGACATCTCCTCACTGGGAGATGATTATCAATATGCAGTCAAAATTGAGCAGAAATTCAAGCAGCAAAGTAAGTGGGAGAAGCATGGAAAAGGAAACCCTAACTCACATAATGAAGGATAGAGCAAGGAATGCCAGCCTCAAGAGAGTCAGTCCCAGATGCAGGCAAATAAGGGTAACATGAAGTCTAAGAAAGACACCGGAAAGTGGTGTGATCTCCACAACATCCCTTGGCATAACACTGATGAATGTCGCTCAATACAGTCATTGGTGGCCAAGCTCAAAGACAAAGAGTCGAACCTCAACTTGGATCATGATTCAGAAAATAATCAAAGGAGACATATCATTGATGTAGAACTCACTACTATTGTCACAACTGAAACAATCCAACCATAAGAGGATCCTGCGGAGGGGGAGCGACTCTTCCATTCACAGATGTGGATGAAGGGGACCCCACTGCATTTTATTGTTGATAGCGGAAGACAAAAGAACATCATCTCAGCAGAGGTTGTCAAGAAGTTTGATTTTCCAACAACACCACACCCGCAACCATATAACATCGGGTGGCTTCGCCAGGGTCAATATCTTTGTGTTAGCCAGCAGTGTTGCATGTCCTACAGCATCAACCCCTTCAAGGATGAGGTATTGTGTGATGTTTCCCCACTGGAATTCTATGATGTTCTATTAGGTCAGCCATATATGTGGAGGCATCATGTTGTTTATGAGTCTCAACCCTGTGGCTTCATTTTTACTAAGGGGGGAAGCTATATAAGATACCAGAGGTAGTTTTGACTATTGTCCCACCAAAACAATGCCACAAAGTAATATCTCATACTGCAAATTTTAGCCTCTTCACATTCCAATTAGAAGGTGAACAGAAGGACACTACAACCAATGTATCCTCATCCCAAGACCTTTCTATCCAACAAAAGCAGATCGACGATATTGTAGAATAGTACCAAGATGTTCTTGTTGCACCTACGAGGGTGCCTCCACACTGCCCATTCAAGCAAGGTTATAACATAACCCTTCATAATGTTTATGCCACATCTTCACCGGCAGAGTCCTCCTGCACTCAGGTGAATCATGCAGCTAGATTGGTTGAACAAATCCAACCCCTCCAACAACAGGTTCATGACAGCCTTCAACAAGCTAAGAAGGACAACTTCTTCAACAAAGCAAGCAATGCACCAAGCTTCATATTTAGCAGAAGTATACCTGTCTTATAAGGGAACTTGATGCAATGGGGACCATTGTTTCCTAAGGGGGGAGGAATGATCCAGATGGATCTCGGTGGCCATCCACCTTTTCCACTAAATCACCATTTTGAGCCTGTGGTTTTGATAAACCATGATATTTACCCTTTTGATGGGGAATGGAATGTAATGTCATCTTCATTTGTTAATTACAAACATAATGTAATGATTTCCTAGTGGTCTTATGTAAATGCCTACAACATAGTGTTAATGCATCGTATCCCATTAGAAATCTGCAGTTAAGCATGCTCAAGATAGAGTAGTACTGGGATGGGTGATTGCTCGTGAAGTCCTAGTGTTTTACATGCCTATGGCATTTTATAAACTTAGTCAAATTTATCCCACATGCATCATGGGAATTTATATCATCTCACTCTCTCATACATAATTGAGGTGAAGTATGCCCTTTAAGAATGAAATGGAGTGTGATGTAAATCTTGTTGTGAATCAAGCGTAGCCAACATCTCTTTCTTTTCAGAGATAGGCTACCCCATTCTGTCAGTTTGTGTTCAACAATTTTTTTCTCTCTTTTTCATTAATAGAAGTTGTTTTTCACCATATTTTTGTGTTCTCCGCATTATCTCTATGTATTTCCTTGTTATATATTGGTTATAGTTTTTTCTCCATGTCATTCTCAAAATAATCTGGATCAAAGAACCTAGAGGATGATTGACAATTTCTTAGGGGAAGGTTGAAAGACTAAGATAATAAATTTCTTCTTAAGGTAGTCAACCTACCCTTGAATTCTAAAAGTAGGATTTTCCCCAGAGAAAACTCAAGACAAGGGACATGTTTCCCAACTACACATTTAGTGACATAGCGAGGTAAATTAGTCGAAGGGAGCTAGAAAACCTTATCATAAAGATCTATCTTTGGGCAAGCAATGTCCTCACCTTTATTAATATCTGAGCACAATGGTGATTGAAAATATTCTTCATAGAATAAATCCAAGTGATAAAAGGAATACACATCAAAATCCTCAAGGTATGACTGAAAATCATCAGGATAATATTGCACTAGGTCATCCTTGGGTGATTGGAAAACGTTTGTACTTATATCATCATCTTGTTGTCAAACGTCAAAATTATTAGGAAGATCATATGATTGTTTTAAAGGAAACATTCAAAGATATCCTTCCATATCATAAATCGGATCCTCATCTAAACCAATCACATCCCACTTATGTCTTCCAACATGTATGAACTCATCAATATTATCAACCATGTCACTACCTTTGTCATAACATGAAGGATTTAAAGCATCCAATGGCACCTCTAATACTTCTTCACTTTCCAAATCATAAAATAAAGCATCATTAAAATCTTGGAAAGGGAAATAACTTATTGTGTTCACTTCTTGTTGTGCAGGAGCATCAATATCTTGGATGACTTCATCAAATGGAAGAGGGTCCAATACATCATCCCTAAGACTCATCTCTTTAATCATATTTTCTCCTTCATCAGACAATGAAGGGCCTAGCTCTTCCAAGGGTTCATTTACTTGTTCACCTTCTAAATCATAGAACAAAGTGTCATCAAAAACTTGGAAGGGAAAATGACTAACCTCATCCTCTCTTTTTTGTGCATGAGGAATAGGATCTTGGATGGCTTCATCAGAGGGAGGAGCACACATTAATACTTCATCATCATGTTTTATATCTTTAGGCTCTCTCTCTTTAACCAAGTCTTCATTATCCTCAATAGAAGCATGAGTAAATTATTTCTCTTACTCATGGGATTGGAAACCTTCTTCTCCTCAACCTCTTGTTGGTCGATGACTTGTTCCCTTCTTTCCTGGAATTTACTAACAAAGTTTTCAATGGAAACTAATATTTCCAAACAAAGAGAATTTGGGGTATCTTTGAGGTCATCAACATTAGTTTCTAGAGTAAAAAGGTTTTCTCCCTTGAACAAGGAGATATTTTCCTTGATTTGTATAGCCATGCAATAATCTTCTTGGATTGATCTTGGCCCTTTTTTACTGAGGAGAAACCCTAAATGCACTAAGAGTGTGTTGGTATAGGGACAAGCGAGGTACTTGTCTTCAGGGTGATGGTTTCTAGGAATTTGGTGTAGTAAATTCTCAAACCTAGTATGGAATTCCTTGACAGTCTTGTTCTAAGTTTGTTTCATGTATTCGAGTCTTTTTATCAGCATGTGGATATATTCTATCTTAATATTCCATCTTTTGAGAAAGGTTTATTCTAATTGGTCCATAGATGTAATGCTGGCATCAGGGAGACCGTCATACCATTTCCTAGAATTTCCATTATGAGTGGCAGAGAAAAGTTTCATCGCCAAATATTCAGCATCATCACTGATAGGGTGGATTTGAAATAAATCCCAAAATTATCCATGTGATCTTCGGATATAACCCTATCATTACCAGTGAATCTAGGGAGCTATTTTTCATACCTTAGAGGCATTTGTTGAGGGTAACCCATAATTTTATTCATATCTAAGGGTTTAAAATTACCTTGGTCCCATTGAGAGGCCATGTTTGGCTTTGTCATTAGTGATTCACCACATAATCCTTCTAGGGATCATCAAAGTGAAAATAGGGAATCATCCTCAGTGAAGTCGCCAGGTAAGCTTTGTGAATTATTCCAGAGTGTCTCAAGGGAAAGATACCCCTGGGTCTAGGTCTTACAGAGTGTCTCAAGGGAAACATCCTTATTTCTTCCTAGTGAAATTCTTTTATGTCTCTCTTCCCTTGGTTGGGGTTACAACATCCATATGTGGGCTTTCAGCCCCGTGGAGGTATGAGATAATCATTCCCCCATATGTACCCATCCACCGGGAAAAGTCCTGCAGCAACAACATGTATTCCCTCTAGGGGTTCATAATTCACAGGGATCATAGAAATGTCAATCACATCTAATAATAAAATTACCCAAATATGTGCACCAAACCCCCCCTTTACCTAGACAAATGCTCAAATACGTTATGCAGTTTAACAACTCAGGTTTGGATAAGGTCTCAAGGTGTCCTATTGGGATAATCCTCCTTAATTTTGGTGTGTTTGCTAGGTGAGAACCAATCTGGGTCATGTAAGTGTGTGTGAGGTGGCATGTGGTAATTTTTTTGGCATGGGGTGCAGTGATAACAGGGAAATGTAGATCTTACCTGTGGGTGCCTTTATAGAGGGCGAGTTGCACCTTGTCATAGATGCCATTTTTTCCTAGCCCATTCAATGCCTTTTACTCAGTTTTATTTATTTTGTATCTTTTTCTTTTATGCTTCAAGGGAAAAGCTGAGGGACATTGTCATGGTTTGGTGACCAGAGGTGACATCGTTACCCACAATCATTTTATGAAGATGAGAAGTTTGGCTCGGTATGAGACCCCCTTTCTCTTGGCTATGCCACCAAGAGCCACTACCTTGGTTTGGTGACCAGATAGATGGTAGTGTTATACTGCTACATGCCCATGGTCATAATAGGTCGGCTCATGATGAGACCTCCCATCCACCAACTAATACCTTGAGTGTTTATGTATCTTATGGGTTCCCTTTTCTTACTGAGAAGCCTTTTATTGATTTCTTGGGAATCCCTGGGAGAAGCATCTCAAAGGTTTCATTTTTGGATTTTAACTCTTGCCATCTAATTTTACCCGTTGGGCCTTTAGCTCCTTCTTCCCACAAGGCAAGGTACAACCCTTCCTAGTATGGCAAACCCAATACCCGAACAAAGGTAGGGGAAAATGAGAGGTGTAAGGATGGAAAGTGGTAAGTATGGAGGGAATGGACGATGACCTTTCATAGACCCACCCAATGGAAACACATCCTAAAGGGAGATAAACTTACTAGGGAATCATGTCACCCTTCCAAGTATGAACAATTTAAAGAGAATAATTTCCAAGAAAACGTTATGAAATGAAGGAGAAATTAGTGCAACATATTCAAGTTCTTCAATAATCATAGTGACACATACCATGATACCCGGACCCATTACCTCATGGAGCAAGACTTACTGCTACTTCGGGACCATGCTTGTGGGATGGATATTGTTGCTTTTAATATATGGGTTTCACTGAAGAAAAGAGGGGCCCTCCAGGGCCATGCTCAAGTCATCTGGCTCTCGGCACTCCATGTCTGGGACTTGTGGGCCTAGAGACATGATCTCCTTAGTTATCCCTAGGATAGGGGATAACAGGTCCAATTGATGGCTAGGAGGAGGGTTCCCCTATTGTAATGTTACACATAAGAGACATTCCTTCTTCTAGATGATGTGGCGATGGATCAGGATACATACCAAATAGGGTGGAATCTTTAAATACTCCATGACCTACTTTATCAAAATAAGGGATAGATTGGTTTCCTTTAAGAGTAGGAAATACATTGTTAGTATTATACTATGGTTTGGGATCATAGTATATAAGTTGATCCAAGGACATGATATTTCCTTAATGAGGAAACACCATGAGGTGAAAAATAGATGGGGGAATTGCCTTCATTGCATGCATATAGATATGACCTAATAGAATGTTGTAGTCAAGTTAGGCTTATACGACCTAAATGTCTATCATGACAATATTACTAACTAGTTCAATAGGAACATTTTGTATAATTCCTTGTGATTATAAAGGATGACCATCATACACACAAAGAATGATTACTAATAGGATTAAATCTAGAGAACCTAGATTCTTTCATACAAGAGTGGACATAATTCTTGTGGATTCACTTCATCTATAATTCAATGATGGAAAAAAGGTTTTTAGTGGTAACAATAACCTAAAACACAACCAATGAAGGAAGCCTAGGGTCAAACCGATCTAATTCAAAAGTGATTAACCTGGCATCTAATGGATCAACAAAAACCAATTCTAATATTAAGGAATTGCACTATGTTGGATAGTTCTAAATAACCTTGAGGGTAAATATGGAAGTACAATATTGGGCCATGTCATCCACAATACTAATAATAGTTGTAAGTGCCCCTTTCATGTGGGTTATGAGTAGTGTGGCCTAAAGGTACCTTTGGTACTTTGGGATTAGGGCATACAACATGGTGTAGGATCTACAAGTGACCACTATTTGAGTGTGTGTTACTTTCTTTTTCAGATGGGGTGAACTTAGGGGCATACTGTACCATTGAGTACAAGTATGAAGATTAATATCCACATTGTTTATGTAAATAGTTTGGAATGAAGGATCCCTAGGTGGATTAGAGGTGGAAGGTTGATTTGCAGGTGTTGTTTCTTGATGAGTACCTACCAACCCTTGTGGTGGAAAGGGATTTTGTAACACTAGTGATTGGAAAGTAGTAGGGTTCATTGGTTCGGTGCCAACTTTCCCTTGAGTGGGATTGGTGTTATCTCACTTAGTTTCTTCTTCTCCTAAGCAATTTACTTGAAGTAAATGAGAAAAATGATCAGTATAATGATAAAACATGCAATAAATCATGTAAGGGTGTTTATTTCTAAGTTTATCATTCTTCCCTTAGGTGGATTATTTGGATCCAAATTCTAATTTGAAATATTGGGATTTCCCCCATCATTATCAAGTTAATTTGGTGGGTTCCCCTAGCCCCTTGATTTTGTCTTGGAATATTGTTCTTTACTTTTATTTTCTTTTTATTCTTTTTCACATTTTGAGGATGGGGAAATTTTTTTGGAGCATAGACATGGCCTTATTGGGGAGGAATAGGTTGAACCATATTAACTTGTGGTGGGGGTAAATAGGAATGTGGTGTCGAGATACCTAGTCGAATACTGGGAAAGGGATAACATAGTTTTTGGGGTTGAGGGGACTAATAAGATGTGGATGCACCAATACATGAAGTGACATGCATGTGGCGCTATGTAGAGAGACTTTAATAGGAAGTGCTAGCACTCGATGGATAGGAAGAGAGTGAATTATAATAAGGAATGTGGGACATGTGTGGATGCCCATATCAAAAAAGGTCAAATGTAAGACTTTCTCCACCACAATGGTTACCATACATGCTAGTACCAGTGGAGAAGTTAATTTGACTAACTTGATTGGGAATGTGGGTAACTAAACCTATAATAAAATTTTGTGGAATGGGATTCCCATTGCTTATCTTGAATGGAAGAACCACCATGAGGATCATCGGGAATAATGGTGTACAAAAACCTAGATTGGGCATAGATAAGGTCAGATTGTTGTGCCTTTAAAATGACTTCATCTTATGTTTGGGGCATGGTTGAGGTGACATCCTTGGGGATGAAAATAATACGATACTTCAAAAATAGTCTAGGAGAATGGAATATTTAAGTTCAATTTTACATAAAATATGTCTCCAATGCTACTCATGAATATGATCTGTGATATGAATGGAAATAGTTTGAAAATAGGACATGAATATCTCAACTCCTTCATCATAATGGATGGGTAACTTAAAAAATGTTAGGAATACCTTGGTTGTAGACTTAAAGGAGGGATGAGACATAGTTTATTGATTGATGTACCATTTTGTTGCAAGTGCTAAGAGGGTGAGTTGAAAAAAATGCAGCCTAATTGTTATACAGTTATTTTCCACCTGATTACCTAATGGACATTCTTTAGAGGTTATTAAGATGAAACATTGATTTATGCCACTTTTCCCTTGAGTATACCATCTATTTTCTTGTTCACGAGCTATCCTTTTACAGATTGTGACCCAAATTGATGGTTGTGCCTTGCTCTCTTGTAAAGGGTGATCGATCGCACCTTGCAAGAATGCAGGGCATGATCAGGTCTGTTACTCTCAATTTAGGAATGGTTACAACGAGATAGGATCAAGCTCGCATTTGTGAGTGTGACTATCTGCCTCAAGTTTCCTTTCACCTCAAAGATCCATCTGGTTAGGAACCTAATGATTGGTCACTAAGATACCTCTGCATAGATATGTACAAAGGGTTACCTTGCCTTGAATGATTAGAGGATCTTCATCTTGAAAGAGCTAGGTATCTCTAACAAACCTTTTGTTTCGATCTTGGTATTATCACTATGAAAGAGTACATCCTTTGTCAAATAGGTTTTGAACCATATTTGAGACAAAGGATTTGTATAAGTACCCTAAAACTCAATTGTTGTATTTCAAATGTAATTGGTTGTGGTGAATTATATGGATACCTATCTCCATAACCATAACCTAACGAAAATACGATTTTGATCATGTGTGAGGGATTTTAGTTGATTAATATTAATTTTTAATTTTAATCACTAAAATTGGCATCATGAACCAAGTATATTACTTAAGGTGTGATGTGTGTGAACTTGTGGCGTGTACAACTGAAATTGAAATGAAAAAAGGGAAACTATCTATTGCTAGAAATAAAACTGCATGAAAATAAAAATAATCTTTAACCAGTACTAAAGCCGACGGAGATTTTTATTTATTAATGATACTTCTCTAAATCAATTTTGAATGAAAAAACAACAAGTGAATTTCCAAATTCAAAACTAAAAATGGACTAGAGGATGAAAATGAAATTGCAAAATAAGAAAGTGAAAAAGTGCTCGTTAAGTACTAGAATATATAAAATGTTTTTTCACCAAGTTAACTTTTCTATTCTATTGAAGAAACTTCATAAAAAAACAAACAAAATATGGATTTAATATTGAAAAAATTGATGAAATATTCTTGAAAATTAAGTGAAATTGCAAGAAAAAGAAAGTGAATGCAAGTGACCAATACTAAATCATGAAAAAGGGGATTTTCCCTATCACTCTTTCTTTAACCATAAACTACTTCAAACAACTTGAAAAGGAAACATACAACTCTAGTCAATTGTTGAAAATGAAACAACCAATAAAATATAAAAACCCTACAAGTAATAAGTATTGAGAAATGTAAAAAATCCTTTATTTAACTACAATGTTTTCCTAAATATCTCTAACTTAGCACCAATTGGATAGCTGATTGAAGGGGATAGGCCAATTATACTGTAAAAACTTGGAATTGAAACATAAACCAAAAATATTTGGGGATAGTATGGTCACACAATAAACTTTGGGATGACTGCACGTATACAATTTTATGGAGGAAAATTGTGTGTTGCAGCAAAACCAAAATTGTATAGAGTTTGTGGGCTAAGATTGAAAAACATGGATTTTTTCCTAAATAGGACTTGCTAAATGACAGTACTATAACTGAAAAATAGAAAGAATAAGGATACTAGTCTACCAAAAAACAAGGAATACAGACACAACTAAGGAAGGGGATTATGGATCAACTTCCCTAGTAGAGTCATCAATTTGTTGTTGTATTTTTGTTACAAAGTTGTACCAAAAGTAATACTCTAATAGGTTGTGTAACTAGAGACAATCAACACAAAAAATAGAAAGAAATAATGGAACCCAAAGAAACTAATTCCCATATAAATATAAACCTTAGCTAATGCATTCAAAATAAATGAATACTCAATAATATAAATAACCCTTTGTCATTTCCAAATGAAGAGAAAATATAGGCATTTTTATTATTACCAATATAGAAAGACAATAAATTACAAGTACACCTAGGAGAAGCTTGGGATGGGTCCTTTTCCTCCTTGTGTGCTCTAACTCCAAACTTGGTAGATTAAAGTTCTTAGAAACTCAAGTAGTGAAAGACACAAAAAGGGTTTCGAGTCTCTTTGGATTATGACAACATAGCCTTACTTTTGGAATATGGACGAATGGTGTAACCTCAAGAGATTTATTTATAAGTGAATGGTGGAACCCTCTTTGGATTTATCTTCTATATGAACTCGTTGATTACATTAATGAAGTTATGGGATTAAGGTGGTTAAATCAAACAGTTTTAATGAAGACAAGGGATTGATAAAGTCCACACAAACACACTACAACGTTTTAGAGGTATAGGCATATTAATGAGTCATAAAAATAACTAATTTCACTTTAGAAATGGTCACATGGATATCAGTGGATATCCTACATGCCACAGGTATAGAAATAAGGGGAAATATATGTGCTCAACAATTAGGAAAACTAATGGCTTGAATTAGTTCAATGAGGTACAAATGAGGTCACATGATGATGGAAATGGAAAATGGATCTTATAACTACAATGGTGATGTTTCTAGGAAAAACTATTGAAATTGATCAAACGAGAAAAATTATGGTGATAAAAACATTGCCCCTATTCCACTAAGAATTGTTTGGAGAAGGGGGCATTT
Organism: Picea engelmannii; assembly: GCA_009831015.1. Taxonomy (NCBI): domain Eukaryota; kingdom Viridiplantae; phylum Streptophyta; class Pinopsida; order Pinales; family Pinaceae; genus Picea; species Picea engelmannii. The sequence goes on along the minus strand of WSFP011430809.1, from coordinate 2,160 downwards.
GAACTAACTAAACATAATGATGATGATATTAAGGAACCCCTCAATGGGTGGTACTTGAATATTTTCTATGTCTAACAAAGAAAAACCCACCTAGCTTTATACATTCCTTGTAAATGATTTTATTTTCATTTTTTTCTTCTCTTCTTATGTATAAAGTTGTGCCTCATACTTTTCTTTCTCTATGTTTATCTAGATGGTTCTTAGTGTGCCTTGTTACATTGGCTTCACCACTGGTGCGAGGAGTCATACTTTGACTCTAGCCTCAACTACATAGACCATTTATTCATCGTCATATATATTTATTCATTATAGAGGTGCTTGCTTTAGTCTGACATCCAAAAATCAAGTTGAATATGATGTGGTGATTGATTTACTTGATTATGTGGTTTCCCTCCAAATCCATTATCTTTGTGCTCACCTTGACTCCTAGCTTCTCATTACATATTTCAATAACTTTTACATTATTAGAGAACCATGTATTTTGATGAAATACCTATGCATTATATATTTCAATAACTTTTTCAATAATGTGTCATATTTGTGATACTAAGAAGGTGAAGGATGAAAAGCACTTTCTCTAGAATGTTCTACATATGCCCACATTATATCTAAATTTAAAATATTTGTAACAATACTAACCTTCATATCACGTTAACTCATCAAAACTATGGAGATTTAGGAAAGATTCTCTCCAATATTTTTTAGCATAGAAATTAAATTCTAAAGAAAACCAATTAATTCTTACCATTTTTCTCAAGATCCTATAGACCAAAGTTGGTTTTAATGGATAGTGAAAATCATCATCACCATCATCATATTTAAACATCATAATGTTTGTAAACATCATGTTATCTATGCCACAACATACTAAATGTGGACATAGTGCCCATGACCATCACCCTACTACTTGAGTGGTGGTAAAATATCCAATGAGCATAAGTTCTCTAGAGGTAGCACCTTATGGGACCTCCTCTAGCTAGGTCCATCTCCATATTCCTTTCTCATGCTAGCTATCATAGTAATGGTCTCCACTTGATTTTTACTTGGACAGAGACATTCACAAGCCTATCCTCGAACCTTGTCCAATTGGCCTCTATTACTCCCTCCATTAGCATCTCTATATTTTTTTGTATAGTCTCATGTATCATTCTAGGATACATCTCCTACATGTCTCACTAGGCCACCTATCTTGGACCTACCTTACCCTTGACATCCCTCCCCCGTAGGTCCCACTATAGGTAGCAGTGATGGGGGCACAATTATGGTTGTTAGTGCTAGTGTTGGTGGCCTCACATATACATAACATAAAAAAACATATGGCATAAACACATCAGTATTGGAATTATAAATATGTGTCAAACATCCAAATAGACACACAAAAACACATATCACAAGGAAACATATGGCCTTACATGTGGGTACCATGGTCTCCCCAGAGGGGAGAGGTATATGAGGATCTTATGTGAAATCCATGCTAGCATAAAGGTACTACTCCAATATCGCAATTTGTTGCTTCGATGCATAAAAAAAAACCTAGTTCAAACACACATCCAACCTCCTCCCCTTTGGAGTGGTGCATTATCTCACCCACTATACCATCCATAGATATCTAACCTCTCCTACTTTGATCATATGGTGAGGGTGCATTGACAAAATGTGCTAAAATAAATAACTCACAAATTGTATTGCCAAAATTAAACTCACCTCTCCTCACCTAATGGTACTATGTCAATTACGTTCACAACACACTCAATAAAATATGAGTCGAAGCGTATATGGAATTGTTGACTCCCCACTCAAAAAACCTCATATATACACTTGAAAATCAATATATTGTAGATGATCCTCCAACCCATATCACCTTATGAGAATTTTCTCTTATCCCTAGTATGAATATATTCTCATCCACCTTCGTTGTCTTTGGAAAACAATGGTGATAAATTAATGTTTATATCGTACGTGTCCCATGCAACTATGACCTCAATTCTATATCCTCTTCTAGTCGAATGGGAAGACCCATCATGAAGTATAATAATGTCCTTTAGGATAATATGTCGTCACTACCTACAAACATTGAAATGTCCATCAATCCATACCAAATCAATGTCCTTCATTCCCATGGATCCCCTGTGACTTATCAAGCTTAATTTGGTTAGTCTC
>ML866197.1:6303-21666 GCA_009831015.1 Picea engelmannii | reverse complement strand
TTGATGTTGAACATATTAAAGGATTGATTTTATTTGTGTTCATTCAAGTTAAATAAATAAAAGAATGATATTTTATCTACTTCATACAGTTTGTGTTATACGTGTTTATGAATAATTAATTGAACTTCATATATCCCATTTAGTTCATTTATTTAATCTATGAAAGTGTGAAAAGTAGCCACAATTTTCAGACATTGATTCACCCCCCTTCTCAGTGTCAATGTGTTGTTCAACAATTGTTATCAGTGAAAGGTCTCTTCAAAGAAAAACAGTCTAATCACTGAAAGGAATATCCTACTAAACACACAAATGGATCTCTCCACAAATGAAGCTCCTTTATTTGATGAAACAAACTACTCTTCATGGAGGGAAATAATGAAAATATATTTGAAGTCAAGAGGATATGGATTTTGGGACTCATTAGTAAGTAATCATTGGTACTTAACTACCTCAACGAACAAATTGAAAATTGCAAAAAAAGAAAAGAGAAACAATTCAATGGCATTAAAAGAAATCCACAATGGACTGTAAGACATAATCAAAGAAATTATGGGACACTACACCTCTGCTAAAGTATTATGGCTAGAGATTTCTTATCAGAGTAATGTACAAAACACAGAAAAAGAAGACAATACCATCAAGGAATTGATGCAATCCCCAGCTATCAATAAAAAAGACAAATTAAACAAGGAATTGATGTAATCCCCAGTCATCAATAAAGAAGACAATTAAAACAATGAATTGATGCAATCCCCAGTCATCAAAGAGAAGACAACTCAAACAAGGAATTGATGCAATACCTAGTCATCAATGAAGAAGACAACTCCATCAAGGAATTGATGCATACCTCACTAATCATTGAAGAAAAAACACCAAATATTAAGATTGATGTTATATCTGCATTAGAAGAGATTTGTATGGAACCAGGAAATGGTATATATATTGAAGTTCCTATGGAGGCTCTTGACAATATCGAATACACAACTATGTGCACTCTATAAGAGTTGGAGAAACTTCAAAAGAAATATATGTTTCTACTACAACAATTAGATCAATCTAAAAACCGTGAAGAACAAGAACAAAAGATTCATCCAGAAGACAAAGAAGAATATATCAATATATTAATGATTGAAGTTGTTGATCTAACAAAAGAAATGAATGAGTTGAATGCATATGACAAAATCAATAAATAAACATAAGAATTAGAAGAAACAAAAGAAATGGTCAACAGTCTAAAGACTCAACTTGAAGAAGCTGAGCAAAGTGAAGAAACCCTGAAGAGCCAGTTGACTAAAAAGGAAGAATTGTGCCACACAATTGGAAGTCATCATCCTCAAAAGGATTCAGCTAGAAAACAAGAAAAAAATAAAAAGATTGAAGATTGAAGTTGTTGACCTAACAAAAGAAACAGAAGAGTTGAAGACATATGATAAAACCAATAAATGCACATAAGTCTTGTATGCAACAGAAGAAATAGTCATCAGTCTAAAGACTCAACTTGAAGAAGCTAAGGAAATAAAATAAGACTTAAAGATCCAGTTGACTAAAAAGGAAGAAACATGTCACATGTTGGAATTGGAAGTTATCAACCTGAAAAAGAATAATGAAAAGACAAAATCAATTGCCAAATTCCAGAACAGCTCAGCCATCCTGGATAAGATCTGGAATAGTCAAAGACCAACCGATGACAAAACTGGTCTTGGGTACAATAAAAAAGAAGAAGGTGGCAAGTGGAACACCATTCAAAAACATGAGAAAGGATTATCCTCCTCCAAAAGAAAATGTGCAACCACAAACCAAATACAAACCATGAACATTGTTAAAAGATGAATCTATAAAATTCAAAAACAAGAAACATATCAAAAGACAGACTTCTCATGTCACAACAGACTCGAGTATGGAAACAACTTCAATGGTTATTGTTTTTCTTGTAAAAAGTCTTTCACAAAGCATTGGAATGCAAGAGTCCTGAAAAGAAAAATTCGGGAAGGTCCAATAACTTAATGAGATGTTGAAGATGCAATTATGTTGGGAACACAACAAAGTTTTTTCATACCATGGAATTCTACAACTGTGATAAGTTTGGACACAAATCCCAAGACTACAGGAAATCAAGAAGACAACCTATGAAAAATAATCCATACATGTCAAGAATGAAATTTAATGAACTTTGGAAGAAAATAAGAGAGGATAAATCTCAAAGGACAAATGTAGAAAAAAATATGGTTCATCGAACATAGTGCCTTATGGAAAGATATGGAGAAGAAAATATGATGCAGAAAACAAGAAATATGATCAAGATCTTGCACCTAAAAATGAAGAAATTGATAACAATAAACTGATGGATGAAACTCCTAATAAGGAATGTGAAATTCAGATCTTTTCATATGAAGAGGAACAAGCTCAAGGAAGAAGAATTTCTAAATAAGAATATGAAGAAGATTATGATGCACAAAACAATGGCAATGATGATGATCTCTCAAAACCAAATCAGTTTGTAAAATAGTGTGGTGAATAAAAAAAAATATCTAAAGAAGAAAGAAACAAAAGGAGTTCAAAATATATAACGACAGAGTATGAATAGAGTAAAGTTATTAAAGATATGAAAGAACAATAAAGATCTCTTGGAATCAAAGAACTAAATAATATCAAGAAGAAGAATAAATAGATCAAGAATATCATTAAGCTTCACACCCTTGTCCATTATGACAAAGGAGAAGACTGTAAAACCCTATTTCAACACAAAAATCCCAAGAGATTGAGATAACAACTAGCACATTCATAGGGGGAGAAAAGTAGTAATTTTTTTCTTTCCTTTGTTATTAATGTCAAAAGAGGAGAGATAAACAATAAAAACAAAGCCCAAAATAAATGGGACAAAGACAAGGGGAACATCACCTCAGGGGGAGCATCCTCTCAGGGGGAGAAGAAAAATATTCCCTTAGTCATTCTTGTCAAAGGGGGGAGAGATAAAGAGTAAAAAAAAGTCAAATCAAAGGACTCAAAATACAGAATACATTTCACAAGGGAAGTAATGTTGGCACAGGGGCATACCCAGGGTTCATCTTTAATAGTGCACCAACAAGCCCTAACTATTGGCCCTTTCGGCAACACCTGCGCAGCAGATGCTATCTCACATGAAGTAGCAATAGGGGGTTGCAGGACACAGGTGTCTACAACCAGAGGAAATTCAAGTGAAATCAAGGCAACCACACATGGAGAACATATTATTCTTTTTAAGCACAAACCTAATTCGCACAACTATATAGTAGATCTAACATACTAATGCATCCTTAGAGTAACATAAGTAAAGAACACATCATCAATCGCACACAACAACATGATATACGTGGTTCACCCTCTCCCTAGGTCTATGTCCATAGAACTGTGATTTATAATATATTCAATGAAAGCTTATAGTTCTATCTACACTCTTTTCTTGCAGATCTCTCTCTTTCTCTCTTCTCTCTATCTCCCTTCCCTGCACACCCAGCTACAGGGTTGATCTTCGCACCCAGCTGAATATCTTACAATACCGAATATCCTCACAGCAAAATACTCCTCTCTCTACATTAATATTAATGAACTCAGAATGAGCAACCACAGCAACCCATCCCAGGTCATCTTGACCTTTATTTATACATTATAATAGCTCACTGATAGCCTTAGGCTGAAGACTAGGTGTCAAAACCCTAGATACTAAAACCCTAGTTGTCTAAAACCCTAGGTCAACTTAACCCACGTTGTTAGGGCTTCACCATCCTGTCTTTCCTTCCTTCCCGTGAGGCTCTCCAAGAATCTACCGGTGGATTTTTTCTCTTGCTGAGTTGTCCATGATCCATCTTCCTTGTTGATTTGTCTTCCTCGTTCTCCTTATCCAATGACTTACTCTCTCAAACTTCGCTCCATGTTTTCTTCTTCTTTAACCACTTCAACCTAATCTCAGTCAACCTTCCTTTCGCACAGTTCGCATTTCACCTTTTATTCTATAGTATTCACTTTCCTCCATACCCAAGGGACAACAGGGCCCAACACTCATCTGTGACTCGTCTCGAGATGCTCTGATCTGAATCTTTTGTTGTATCTCAACTTCAGACTGTGCAGCACAGCCTGCACTTCCTGCTTTGTTCCTCCACCCTATGTGCAGACTGTCTTTCTTGTGTCTGGTACTTAGTATCAACTGCACCTGGTACCTATACCCTTCTCCTTTTGTTTTTACCGAGAGTTGTGAGGCAGCTGGTTGTCATAGTACAATTTCAACTGGCTCCCATTCACCAATCCTTCCTTCCACTCCTCATTCAAAGTCTTTGGCTGCACAACTCCTCCTTTTGTAACATAGGAAACCTCATATGGCCCCAGCCAATGTGTTTTGAACTTCCCTAGATGCTTCATGAACTTGCTATCATATACCAATACCATATCTCCTTGCTTCAATGCTTTCTTCTTGATATGCCTGTCATGGTAGGCCTTTTCTCGTTCCTTCTGAACCTATTGATGGAATCCTGCAATAAATTTGTCTTCTTCTAGTTCAACCAACTGTGTGAGCCTCTCTTGAAAAACTCCAGTGTCATCCATATCTATAAAGGCTGCAATTCTTAAGCTAGGAACTAAATACTCCATGGGTACAACTACTTCTAGGCCATAAACTAACTTAAAGGGGATCTGCATTGTCAAATTCTTACAAGTAGTTCTATAGGCCCATAACACTGTTGGTACTCTCAAATCCTAGTCATCTTTGTTTACACTACAAATATTCATCAGCGTTGTCTCCAAGATCTTGTTGAAAGCTTCAACCGTACCATTCCCCTGCGGGTGGTATGGGGTTCTCTTCTAATGGTGAACTTCAAATTCCTGAGTCAAGGCTTCAATAGTCATTTTAATAAAATGTGTACCTTGATCACTCATGAGGATCTTTGAGAATCCAAACCTAGTTATGATATCATCAAATATGAAATGCGTGCATGTAGTTGCACTACAAGCCTTAACTTCTCTTGCTTTTGCCCATCTAGTCAAATACTCTGTCATAGTGATGATGTATTTGTCTCCTGTGTTCTTCCCTGGTGGGTTTATAGGTCCCATGAATTCAATGGCCCATTTCACAAATGCTTGTAAAGCTTCCTAGGGTACTAAAGGCATCTCATCTCTTCTTGAAGGTTTCCCAACTCGTTGGCATACATCACAGGCTCTGTAGTATTCTTTAGCATCTATGTGTAAAGTGGGCCACTAGAGGCTATCTCTAAGAACCTTATGTGTTGTTTCTTTTCATGCATAGTGTCCTCCTACGATGAATTCATGAGATTCTACTAAAATCAGTGGTCACTCTGCCTCCATAACACATCTTCTCAGGATCTCATTAGGTCCCATCTTATATAGTTGTCCACCTATAAGCGAAAAATATGCAGCGCGCACTACCAGTTGTTTCTTCTGAATGACTATGTATTTGCGAGGTGTTATCCTTGTTTATAGGAACTTAACTATCTCGACGAAGTGATCATCAACCTTTCTAATGGCCAGCAACTATACATCCAGCATGGTATCCTCCAAACTAGTACGTTCCTATCCGTGTTCCAGCCTAGACAAGTGGTCAGGTCCCTTGTTCATCCTTCCTGGCTTTACCACAATTTAAAAATCATATTCCTAAAATAATAGAAGCCATATGCATATCCTTCCCCCCAAAACGGTCTTGTTGACTAGGTATTTCAGTGTGGAGTGATCAATGAACATCTTAAAGTGTCCTCCTAACAAGTAGTGACAAAACTTTTGCAGCGCATACACCATGGCTAAACCTTCTCTCTCAGTGGTGGTGTAATTTATCTCAACTGTTGAGAGATTCCTTATAGCAAAGGATAACGGGTGGTCAATATCTCCTGCTCCTATTTTTTCTAACACTGCTCCTAGTGCAATAGAAGATGCATCGACATGAACATTAAATTCCTTGCTCCAATCTGGAAAAACCAGAATAGGCGCAATAACCATTTTTTGTTTCAGTGTGTCGAAGCTCTGTTGACATTCTTCTATCCATTGAAACTAACAATCTTTCTTTAGAAGCTTCTCCATAGGTGTTGTAATCTGTGCATAGACCTTAATGAACTTCTTGTAGTATCCATTATGTCCCAGTGCAATGCACAACTATTTGACTGAAGTAGGAGGGGGTAAATCGACAATAATGGCAATCTTAGATGGATCTACCAGTAACCCCTGCTTACACACAATATGGCCAAGAAGCAATCCAAAGGGAAAAAAGAAGATGCATTTCTTCAGGTTCAGGCCAATCTAACATTTCTTTCACTTAGCCAACATTAGTCTTAACCATTAAATATGGTTTTGTAATAAGCTAAAAACAGTCAAATCATCAAAATATGCTTCCAAAAATTTATGTAAAAACTCCTTGAATGCTTCGACCACCGCCATAAAAAATATGGTTGGTGCATTCTTCAATCCAAAAGAAATCACTGTGTATTGGTAGGATCCCCATTCTGTTGCAAACATGGTCCTATGGAGATCTTCCTTGGCAATCATGATCTGATGGTATCCTGAGAATCAATCGGTGAAGGAGTAGACTTCCTATCCTTCCACGTTATCTAACACTTCGTCAGTAAATGGTGTAGGGAATGGATCGTGTACACATGCATCATTCAACTTCTTGAGATCTACACAAATTCTAATCTCTCCTATTTTCTTATCCTAAACCACCATAGGGCTAATCCACTATGATTCTTCAACAAGTTCTATGATTCATGCTTCCATCATTCTGTTTAATTCAATCTTCACTTTCTCCTTATATTTAGGGTTCAATCTGTAGGGTCTTTGTTTAACTGGACTTGCATCTAGTTTCAAGGGGATCTTCATCTCTCCCATGGGACCTTTAATGCCCTTCATATCAGTGAACTTGGTTGGAAACAAATCCTGATGTTCATGCAATAACTCTGTGATCTTATCAATAGTGGCATCATCCCAGTAATATCCAACATTATCAAGATTAGGTGATTCCTTTGTTCCAATATTAACTTTCTTGATTTTGATTGGTTGTCCAATAAAAGGTATTTCGACTCTTGGTCCTTCTATGTCTCTCATTCCTTCCATTTCTGTGATGTTCACATTCCTAGGATCATTGTCTTCATCGGAATTGATATTGTAACATCCTTGCAATTTCTAAAGAGGTGCAGTCCATTCACCCTCTTCTTGCTCCACAAGGAGGCTAGGTGCTTCCTCAAATACTTTATGTCTTACAACCTGTAAAGCTTGATCTACTAGATGGTGTTGACTTTCAAATAAAAATGTAGCTACAAAATTCCGAGTCATACCTTTCCAATCTGCAGTGGTGAGCCACAATTCCGCTTGAAGGTACCAGTTGATAGACGTTGTGTCTAGAGTATTGATGAATTTATGCACCCACTGTTCTTGATGAATGTATCTCTAGGCCTCCTCGCAGCCTCGCACATGGTATTTTAGACAACTTTGACTTTTGTACCTAACTTCACATCCTTAGACTTGTTCTAAAAAGTGTGTTGTCATCAAAGTGCGACATTGTATCCATTTCATGATGTTCCTTTTATGTGTTCCCCACAATCTTGTTGGAGTATCTTTTAAAGCCTCGTCCAGTTCCAATAGTCTCTATTGTACTAATACAGTTTCTTCAAATTGCAATAAGAAAGTTTCTAAGTGATTCAAACCATCAAATGTAGGTAAATTACTTACTGTTGTGTCGATCCAGCGAACTTCTCTAGTCTGTCTAGAACATCTCCATGTAGATACTTCATACATTTTATTATGCCAGTTCTCTAGTGCTTATTTTGAGTCTGATGAACATGCGTTGTCACTTCGCCAACTTAAATTCCCATATGATGTAGGATTAATGTAATCATGTTGTCTTGCTGTCAGTTTGTATATATTCTCCAACATATATGCGCGGTCTTCTTCTCTTATGGGATTTGTGTATCTGGGACCTTCATCGGGATCCAAAGGTGCGATGACCCTAAGGCCATCACCTTCAAACTTCATTCTTATTTTCTTCAAGTCAACAATAGTAGAATTGTTGAAATCCCAATCAATTCCTAACAGTGTGAGGTAAGGACATCTATCATCAACTATCTCAATCACCTAGAAGTCCACAAATGATCTAACCCCATCGATGCCCACAGGGACATGTTCCATTCTTCCAAAGGGGCTCATAGCCTATTGATTGGCCATCCTAAGCCTGATGGGGGAATAGATCAACTTAGGTTTTCCCATCAATTCCCAGGTCTTCTTCGTCATAACATTGACCTCCAATCCTAAGTCAAGGACCACATAATCTATATCATAATCTATGATTTGAGCATTAAGGTTTAGTTCCTTATTTTTCCTTCTTTTTTGGATAGTTGATGTACTGCTTTACTCAGTAGAGGATCTACCTTTCCTAGCTCATGTTGTCTGATCAAGTTTTGTAGATCTTGTATAGTGCTCTCATCCTTTATCAAATTAATGCAATTTCATAAGAATTCCATGACTCTGCCTACCTCTTTTCCTTCTCCAGGCTAAGCAGACTGATAAAAGGCCAGGGGCATTCCACATTCTCTCACTTCTGGTTGTGCCTTCGATGAAGAACCCTAATCTCTTCCAAACTCTTTTCTTGCCTCTTCAAATGTCTGCTTCTCTCTCTTTGGATCAAACTCTTGTGTCTTCTTTGCAGCTTTTCTGACTCCTGATTGTTCTGTAGTCTTCCCTGGAGTCACCATGTCTTCTCCTGTAGTAGCACCTCCTCTAGTAATAAAAATGACTTTGGTATCTACTCCGCGAGGTTCTACTATGATTAGTTGTACTTGTTGGTTCCCTCCTCATCTTTCCTGAAGTTTGGCTAATAGCGCAAGACAATATTCTATGACATGTTCAAATGAATCGCAGTAACTGCAAGTGGTACAAGGGTTTTGACAGTCCCTTGCCAAATGACCTGGTTGTGTGTAGTTATAACAAATGATATGACCTCTACCTCAGCCCATGCCTCCTCCTCATCCTCTTCCTCTGAATCCACCACAAGGGTTGAAGTTTCCTCTTCCAGGGGAATTATATTGCATAGTGTTCCCTTCTTGTTGTAACTCACCTTGAATTTTGTAGATATCCCTTGATATTTCATGTAAGAGGTCGTAAGCTCTACAGTCCTTCTCATCGTGACCCACAGATTTACAGAATGTGCAGTAGAGGTTCGTAGGTGTATGAACATAATTTTGCATGTAATAGTATTCTCAAGGGTGATGTCTATTTATACATACCTCTCACCAAGGTAGAGTAACTTGCTTCAAAGGGCTCAAATCTCCAGAAGCCAAATATTCATGAAACAAGGGACAATGCTCCTTGTCATGGCCTTCTGATTTGCATCTAATGCACTAGATTTCTTCTCTCTTATCGTTTTCCTTATATTTTTTCATATCTTCCACCTTAGTGATAAGATAGTTAGTTGACTCAAGATTTGACTCATACCTGAGATGGATTATTCCATAGGAGTCTATTCAAGTTTCATGGCGATATCCAACGCCTCAGCCTACGAAGCAATCTTCTACTACATCAAAGGGACTTTGATGTGTGGTAGGAGGGAAACAATGAACCATTCTTTATTATTCTCGTCTGGGATCTAAAAACTCAAATGACCTATGAAGGTCTTAAACCTCTGATCAAACTCCCAAACCGGTTCAGCTACTTTCTACTTGATTTCTTTCAACTCTGTGATGCACTGCGATTCCAACTTGGGTTTCTTGAATTCAACAATTAATGCAGTCTTAATCTCATTTATTCGTTTCAGCTGGACAACTCCTTGGACAAACTTCATGTACCAACTCAGTGTGCAATCTCTCAGGGTAGTACTAAACTGAGCTCGTTTAACAGCTTCGTCAGTGACATTCTTAATACTCCATACAGCTTCACATAGAAACCAATGTTGGTCAGGATCTTCAGATCCATCTCCTCTAAAGGTGGGTAACCTCATCTCATCTGCCATAGATATTCCTAATGTTCCTGACTGAGTATGCACTAAACCACTTGTACCAGTGCTCTGGGTGTTCTGATAACTTAGGTTACTTTGGTTACTTAATGTTGTTAAAACAACAGGGGGTGTAATAGCACTTACTTCAATAGTCTACATAGTCCCTGAAGTTTTTTACATTTCTCGGTGAGGTTCTTCAGTATTCTCTTCTTCTGCCCTAGCAGACTCTAAATGTTCCTCATTCAACAACTCTTCTTCTTCTCCATTGTAGAACCCTTCTTCATGTGTTGGTTCGTGACTCTGATCGAACAAGTTCACCAGAGGAACTTCTCTGAAGGTCCTCCCACTGTGCGTGTGTCTGACCTCTGTGTCACTGTCATTGTTTGAATTCTTGAACATTATCTTTTTCAGTCTGAACCACTACTATATCTTCAGGATGTTCTTTTCATGCAGTAGCATCTTGATCTTAAACTTCAAGAAGTGTAAACTTTTTCCTCTAGTTCCCTTAAAGAAATATCTCTCTTCTTGGTTATATGATTCTACCTTATCAATAGAAAACTATGTGATATACCCTCTGATGGTACTATCAAACCAGTGATCTACTTCTCTCAACACGACGTTATCATCTCTCTTTACCTTCCTAATCAGCAGTGACGTCCAAACCAGAGGCGGTCTAGATCTGATCTCAAACTCGGTATCTGCTAATATGTCAGACACTCGTATAGCTCCTTATGAATCCCTCCAAAGAAAATCTCGTGTATATCAGTAAAGATATACTTTCCCAACCAATATTTTGTGCTAATATTAGGGTTCTTATTCTGAGCTTCTTTGAAGTCCTTCTCTTATTCTTCTATCCACTTCTGAATCTTTGTCTTCAATGGAAACCACCTTAACACTCCCTCAAGAAGATCCTGGTCTCGGCAACGAAACCATTTGTTGGAAAAGGGGCAGACCCAGGGTTCAGCTCTAATAGTGCACCAATAAGCCCTAACTACTAGCCCTTTCAAAAAAACCTGCGAAGCAGATGCAGTCTCACCCGAAGTAGCAATAGGGGGTTGCAGGACACAGGTGTCTACAACCAGAGGAAATGCAAGTGAAATCAAGGCAACCACACACAGAGAATAGATTATTATTTTTAAGCACAAACCTACTTTGCACAGTTATATAGAAGATCAAACATACTAATGCATCCTCAGAGTAACAGAAGTAAAGAACACAGCATCAATCACACACAACAACATGATATATGTGGTTCACCCTCTCCCTAGGGCTACGTCCACAAAACTGTTTTTTATAATATATTTGGTGAAATCTTACAGCTCTATCTATGCTCTTAGATTGCAGATCTCTCTCGTTCTCTCTTATCTCTATCTCCCTTCCCTGCGCACCCAACTGTAGGGTTGATCTTCGCACCCAGCTGAAGATCTTACAATACCGAATATCCTCACATCACAATAATCCTCTCTCTACATTAACATTAACGAACTTAGAATGAACAACCACAACACCCCATCCCAGGTCCTCTTGACCTTTATTTATACATTACAATAGCTCACTGGCAGCCTTAGGTCAAATCCTATGTGTCAAAACCCTAGATACCAAAACCCTAGGTGTCTAAAACCCTAGGTGAACTTGACTCACATTTTCAGGGCTTCGCCAGCCCGTCTTTCCTTCCTTCCCACGAGGTTCTCCAAGCATCTACCGATGGATTTTTCTGCTTGTTGAGTTGTCCAAGATACATCTTCCTTGTTGATCTATCTTCTTCGATCTCCTCATCCAATGGCTTACTCTCTCAGACTTCGCTTCATCTTTTCTTCTTCTTTAACCACTTTGACCTGATCTCAGTCAACCTTCCTTTTGCGCAGTTCGTGTTTCACCTTTTCTTCTATAGTATTTTGTTTCCTCCATAACCAAGGGGCAACAAGTAAGAATTATTTACTAAGGTTACCATCAATAACAAAGGGGGATATTGTTGGAAATTTATTTTTCATTGATGTCAACCCTGATAATTAGGTGAAGTATCATTGATTGATTGGTTTGAGAAACATTGTCAATATTGGACATATTATTGTGAAGGTGACTTGAATGTCAAGCATTGTCAATATTGGACATAATGTTATGAAGGTTGGACATAATTTTATGGAGGTGAATTGAATGTCAAACATTGTCAATATTGGACATAATGTTATGAAGGTGACTTGGATATCCGTAGAAAGATAATATTGACTAATATATTGTATGACCTTGATACACTCATCCTATATTATATAGGTTGAGATTGTGTCATTAACATAGATGCACAAAAGAAGAAGCTATGAAGAAACTATCCATAAAAAAAGGGGTAAATGGATAATCCAATATGGATCCATACAAATAAAAAATAAAGAAGTTAATAAGACATGGTTCATTAAAAGTGATTAAGAAAAACTCAATTGAAGAAGAGTCCATAGATGAGAATAAATCACAAGGGTAGATATTTGGTGAGGAAGCATTGACACCATCGAGTCACAAGTCGAGTCGATTCAAACAACAATAAGGTCAACTATCTGGAATTCGTTCGACTGCAAAATGAGTCAAAGACAAGTCGGCCAACTGCAAGGCTGCAGATTGACGAAAGTTGGAGAATACAAGTCGAATGATTTCAAGATGATTCAAAAATAGTTTGACCAAATGAAGGTCGAAGTTGAAGGAAAATTGAGTCGGGAAATACAAGTTGGCCATATCAAGTTGAGAAGACCAAAGTCAAATTTCTCGAGTCGATTTTCTTCCAAGTCGAGTCGGTCCAAGAAAGAAGTAACCTAAACTTCGAATTCGAAGCAAACTTAAATACAATTCGGGTCGAGGTTGTAGCAAGATGGGTTGACTAGAATTGAAATACTAAAGTCGAAATTTCTCCTAGTTGAGTTGACCAAAAATATGCTTGTTGGTCGAATGATGAAGCAAATACAAAAAAAGGGTGAGACCAAGTCAAATCTTTAGTGACTAGTAGCTGAGACGGAACCAATTTTAATATAACCATCAAGTAAATGTTTACAAGTTCAATTTAAATAATCACCAACAAAGGAGATATGTGGAGGTCGATTTAGACATTCATGAAAAGGTAATATGTACTGAATTTGATCTGGCATCGGTCGATGAAAGAAAAATTTGGGAAAGTTGCCTTCAAAGAACCTTCTGTACCGACCACCTCGCACAATTTCTAGGGAAATCTCTCACATGTCAGCTAACTGGGAATGTTCTGCAAAAAACCCATGTCATAGAATTTTAAAATTTGTTTTCATGACTCCAAAATATTCATACGATAATCATTGTTTAAATTGGTGTATGCAAATCAATTAATACTAAAGTTACCATTTGTGTTAATTAAATGAAGGGGTGTAATGTTTCATTCAAAAATGACACATTGTTTCAAAGTGGCACCCTTTGGAGGACTATATAAGTAAAGGAATATGAAGGGAAGAGAGTGTCTTGGTGAATATATATATATATATATATATATATATATATATATATATATATATATAATGGATTGAATGCAAGTTCATTCTATCGGGTTGGTGCTTGTTTACAAGTTGAGTCTTGTTGCGAGGATTGGATTCCACACATCTTGGTTGGATCTAAGATAAAAAAATATGGGTCTTGCATCAGAGAGTTGGATCTCTCATATTCAATTGAAGTTGAAGATATTAAATGATTGATTTTATTTATATTAATTCAAGTTAAATAAATAAAAAAATTATATTGTATATACTTCATACAGTTTGTGTTATACATGTTTATGAATAATTAATTAAACTGCACATATATTATTCAATTAATTTATTTAATCTATGAAAGAGTGAAAAATAGCCAAAATTTCCAGGCAATGATTCACCCCCCCTCTCAGTGTTAGTGTGTGTTTCAACAATTGGTATCAGAACACGGTCTCTTCAAGGAAAAATAGTCTAATCACTAGAAGTAATATCCTGCTAAACACACACATGGATGAAAAAATTGATCTCTCCACAAATGAATCTCCTTTATTTGATGGAACAAACTACTCTTCATGGAGGGAAAGAATGAAAATATATCTGAATTCAAGAGGATCTGGAGTTTGGGACTCAGTAGTAAGTAAGCCTTGGTACTTAACTACCTCAACGAACAAATCTAAAACTTCAAAAGAAGCAAAGAGAAACAATTCAATAGCATTAAAATCAATCCAGAATGGAATGTTAGATCGAATCAAAGAAAATATGGGACAATGCACCTATGCTAAAGTATTATGGCTCCAGCTAGAGAGTTCTTATTAGATTAAAGTACAAAACACAGAAAAAGAAGACAATACCATCAAGAAATTGATGCAATCCCTAATCATCAATAAATAAGACAACTCAAACAAGGAATTTATGCAACCCCCAGTCATCAATAAAGAAGACAACTCAAACAAGGAATTGATGCAATCCCCAGTCATCAAAGAAGAAGACAACTCAAACAAGGAATTGATGCAATCCCTAGTCATCAATGAAGAAGACAACTCCATCAAGGAATTGATGCATACCTCAGTAATCACTGAAGAAAAAACATTGGATCTTAAGACTGATGTTATAGTTGCATTAGAAGAGATTTGTATGGAACCAGGAAATGGTATATATATTGAAGTTCTTGTGGAGGCTCTTGACAATATTGAGTACACAACTATGTGCACTCTATAAGAGTTGGAGAAACTTCAAAATAAAGATATGTTGATACTACAATAGTTAGATAAATCTAACAACCATGAAGGGAAAGATCAAAAGATTCAGCCAGAAGACAAAGAAGAAGAGATCAATAGATTAAAGATTGAAGTTGTTGATCTAAAAAAATAAATGAATGAGTTGAAGGCATATGACAAACTCAATAAATGAACATAAGAATTATAAGAAACAAAATAAATGGTCAACATCCTAAAGACTCAACTTGAAGAAGCTAAAGAAAGTGAAGAAACCCTAAAGAGACAATTGAATAAAAAGGAAGAATCATGCCACACACTGGAATTGGAATTCATCAACTTCAAAAGGATTCAACTAGAAAACAAGGAAGAAATCAAAATATTGAAGACTGAAGTTGTTGACCTAACAAAAGAAATAGAAGAGTTGAATACATACGACAAAACCAATAAATGCATAGAAGTCTTTGATGAGACAGAAGAAATAATCATCAGTCTAAAGACTCAACTTGAAGAAGTTAAGGAAATAGAAGAAGATTTGAAGATCCAGTTGACTAAAAAGGAAGAAACATGTCACATGTTGGAATTGGAAGTTATCAACCTAAAAAAGAAGAATGAAAAGACAAAAACAATTTTCAAATTCCATAACAGCTCAACCATCCTGGATAAGATTTGGAGCAGTCAAAGACAACCCAATAACAAAACTGGCGTTGGGTACAATACA
>WSFP011430797.1:0-21666 GCA_009831015.1 Picea engelmannii | reverse complement strand
GAAAACTGACTTTCCCCACATCAAAACCTTACAATGAAAATTTTTGGTCAAATGCGCGGCTGTTAGCATGGACAGGTGCGCGTATGCGCGCGGACTGTATCAAAAAACCAGAGCGCATGCGCGCGTCTGTGGGGTGCGATACCTGCGCGTTTGAGAAAAATCACCGATTCCCTCGATTCTGATGTGAATCGACCGGGTAACAGGTCGGCGAAAGCCGGTTTGAATCCCTGCAAGTTAAAAACAACAAAAGGAAAGCGAATTAAACCCAATTGAGGGAGAATTTGATACCTTAACTCCCCAGTGGATTCGCCAGTCTGTTCGTGCTCGAATCGTCGCCGGGTGAGCAAAAATGGGAGCACTAGCATGCCCTCTTGGGCTTGGCAAGGCAGAACAGGATGCTGTGGAGTAAAAAGGGTTAACAGAAAACAAAATTTAAATACGATCTAACTAACAGCTGAAAGCAAATAACAATTCGAAAATAAACAAAAACGTCAAATCTGAAACAAGGGAGTCATCAATGGTTTCAAGGCTTGATCTATTAGCGAAACTAGAGCACACGTTGAAGACAGAGATAGGGGTTCCCTCTCCCTCCAGCGGAAGGTCCTTCGGGGCCCTCAACACAATGCTTTCCTTACAAAATGAACATAACAGAAATGAGTGGCGAGAGAACTATGGATTACACAGCTGATGGACTGGTTGTCAAAGGCTAGGCTCTGAATCATATGGACAGCGTAACTCTGCTTTGAATTCTCTGCTAAAACAATGAGTCTCCACTACTATTTATATCATTTTCCAGGCGGTCATGTAACCAACTTCCGGTGTAAACATGGACCTGTTTAGGGTTCACTTAAGCCATTAATTCTCCGAATTTGCAGAGCCGACTCTGATCTGAAGGTCAAATCATCTTGGGGGTCGGTCCATTGGCGGTCGGGAGGCCGACTTAAGAAATTAATGCGCCGTATTAGCAGATGCGCGACTTTTTGTGTTGACAGGCACGCGTCGGGGCGCATATGTGCCAAAAACACGTTTTTGTCCCGCGCATATGCGCGCGCACCAAGCTGCTGTAAAGTGGCCTTCAATTTTTGGTTACTTTGTATAGTTTTTGACCCTTCTGGAATGCTGTGAACTTAATTCAGTGCCATGAATGACGTCATTGCTGTTTTGATGATGTGGAGTTCTTGTCGCCATGTGCAGACGAAATTTCAGTGATAACAGTCTCCCTGCCACTATGTCACCAACGACCACGCCACATGTCCCAAAAGAGAAAAGTCCAAGGCAATATTTGTCTTCGCCTGTCACTGAGGTATCTTCTGAGGAATTCCAGCTGCATACCAAGAGACCTAAGACTGTTGCAGCTCCTGTTATGACCGGGGAAAAAGAAGCCTCGTCTACCACAGTGACCAAGTCTGTTATTCCACCCTTCGGTTCGAGCGTCCATAAGGCCATAACCTCTGCAGTGACGGAGAAATCTACATATCCTCCATTGACCACCCAGCCAGGCAAGGGGGGACCCAAGCTGAGTATTTTCGAGAAGTATGAGCTGATCAAGAAAAAGAGCCAGACCCTTACCAACAGTACTTGCACTCAGTTTTCGAAGAAGACGTCGACTTCGCAGCATAGGCTACTGTCTGCATTTGACACAGAAAAGGGCAGAATGCACATGGCCTTCCTCCAGGCACAAGTACCAGACCCCAAAGTGATCAATGATTATAAAGGGCCACCTTCGAATTCCAGACGAAGGACGTGCATTCGGCCGATCAAATGGATCTGCACAAGCAGACAGGGGAAATGGTTTTCTACACACTGGCACATGCTTCTACTGCTGCTTCAAAATTACAGGTGTCCCTGAACAATGTTCAAACATAGCTCAGGATGGAGAAGATATCATCCTTTGCAAAGGACAATAGGATCAAGACTTTGGAGGAGCTGGTCCTCAAGATCGGTTATGATCCTTCGAACGTTAAAGCAGTGGAGGAAATGATAAAGAAGAAAAATGCTAACATAGCCTCCTTGAGAAAACAACTGAAACTCCCGCCCACAAAGCATTCACAGGCGAAGGAGATAGCAGAGAAAGAAGGAGAGAACGATGAGATGCTAAGGCTGCTCATGGAGCAGAATGCATAGCTTAAAGAAATGGAAGCTGAGATGGAGAAGCTATTAAAGGAGAAAGAGCAATTGAAGCCAATGGAAGTCATTCCATTGAGTTCTATCCCAATCTCAGGAGCAAGCACAACCTCAACAACAGAAATCCCATCCGCGACTCCATTGACATCACAGGAGAAGACAACCGACCTTGCAAAGTCCATGGAAAAGATGAACCTGCAGGAAACAGAGATCAACAGGATTAAAAAAGAAGTTGAGAACCTTCAGGAACTCAAAACTTCCTTCTAGACCAGCCTCTCCAAGGAAAAGCAGGTGACAGAGCAGCTCAAGCAGGAATTACAGCAGCTCCGGAAGCAAACAGTGGCAGGAAAGACTTTGGCCGAGGTTAAAGAGAATGTATGGACAAACATCACTAAGTCCATGAATGAAATATAGCCAATGATCCAGATCATGTTCGAACAGAATGAGTTGGTGCTGAGAAGCAAACAAGCCATTGAAAAGATCAGATCGGAATTGGGAGAGATGCCAACACAAACGAACGAGATCATCAAATTCCTCAATTCGAAGACCAGGGAAGAGCTGGAAGAGCTGAATATTGAAGACATAATAGAGACCATCCTTGAGTTCAAAAGAGTTTTGACCAAGAGAGGATTAATGCTTCAGTTGGAAGAAAAGGTTCAGGCCATGGACCTGGGGGTACAAAAATTCTTCAGTAAGATTGAAGCTCTCCAGAAAAAAGGCCTTCCTGGTCTGAAGGTAATCAATGATAAATTGATGACACTCCCAGACTATAAGAAGTGATTAGCCGAAGTGGCTAAGGATAATTCAAAGTTTGCGGGCATTCAAGGGAGCATCACTGGCAAGGCATTCCTGGATGCCCTCCAGTGGGACATCAGTATCCAACACGAGATTCGATACATCTTCCTCAAAAAGCTGACATTCACCAAGTACACAGAAATGGATGAAGTGTATCGAAGACTGCTCAAAGTCAACATGCCCAGTCATCTCAGATGGGAGGATCTCTGTGATCTAATCGATTAGCAGATGAGTTGTCCCGGAAAAAGACCGTAGCTGAAGGCTCAGTGAGTCATACTCCCTTGCATAAGTCCCTTTCCTTTTTGGGGAAACCTGTTACCTTTCAAAACCCTAACTCTGACACCTTTTCCCAACAAAGCCTGGTTAGAACACAGTCCGATAGTTTTGTGACTGAAATCTTTTTCGACCCAACCATTTTGCAACCTCGAACCCCTGAAGTTCTGTCTCCCACTGCTAAACTGCAAATCACTCCCTTAGTGCTCTCCAGTCCCTCCTCATCCTCGTATTCAACCACTTCCTCGGCGATCATCCAGCCTGTTATCCCACCTCCTCCACCCATCATGGCGGCTAGGTATGCTCCCTTGGTGTTGGCTGCCCCTCTTCATGCCATGCCCCAAGACTATCAAACTAGACTCCCACAATTCGATGCAATAGGACCTTTAAGTGCACAACAACATGTTGATAAAATGAATGATTATTTTGATTTGCATGAAGTAGATGAGGTTGACCTTCAAATGAGATTGTTTGCCCAAAGTTTGACAGGTGACGTTAAAAAATGGTACAAAGCCTTACGTGCTGCCTCCATCCTTGAACTTACCGCATTCCAAAGGAGTTTTCTAGACAGATGGGAGGTAAAGAAAAACCATCTCCAAATACTGTCAGAATACGAAAGTATTAAAAGAAATCAAGGTGAGAGTACAAGATTACTGCACTCATTTCAATAACCTGTACAATGCAATCCCAACTGAAATCAAACCTCCACAGGGTTTGGCATTGATAAAATTCCCTGATGGTTTTGACGCTGACATGTCATACCAACTAAGGGAAAGAAATTCTACCACCCTAAAAGACATGCAGAAAAGTGATATAAGTGTGGAGGACAATTTTTTGGCAAAAAGGGCACGTCAGAGGTCGGAGAGGAGGGTCACAATTAAAGAAGAACCTTCCACATCAACCTCAGATTCCAAATTGGATTCTTTGGCCAGAGCAATGGAAAGAATGATGAAAAGACTTATTGTGTCAGACATAAATCCTCCAAGAGAAAACCCACCATCTCCTCAGGTTCGAAATCCAAACTTCAGGAGAAACCCTCCTCAAATCAGACAGAGAGATCCTAGGGATCAAAGAGAACAGAGAGGTCCGGATCAGCAAATTAGACCTCCTCTGCAAGAAAATTATGCCGATGAAGGGGAGGAAGTGATTGAGGAATTGGAGGATACCCACATAAATCTCATGGGCATCCACGATAACAAAGCTATTTTCCTTACCCAAGAAGAGTAAGAACTTTTTATTCTCAATAAAACAAAGGTAAGTGAAGAAGCCGAAGATGCCGAACTACAGGCGTTCGAAAATGCCAGTTTGGAGGTACACCGGCAATATAACTTGCGGAGTAAAAAGACAGAAGGGAGTTCCCCAAAAAAGATGATTGAAATGAAGAAGGTGACCGAAACCAAGAAGACCTCTGAGCCATCTGTCGAGAAGATTCCTCAGAAGAGTACTACCGAAGCTCCTGCGAAGAAAATTCTTACTATTCTGAAAAGATCGTCACAGCCCGAGGTTTCACTTGTTGACCCACCAAGTACTTCTGGCCAGAAGAGCGTGGTGGACAAACCAGAATTGATGAGCCAAGGAAGAGCTCCTACACCCTTTAGCCTTGAGGTGGAATTAGCCAAAGTAAAAATTCCCATCCCACTTTCAGAGTTAATGAACAAAGACGTTTATCGTTCATAGGTGATCAAAGCACTGACCATTGAACCTGACATAGGCACGAAGGCCTTAACCATTGGATCAACAAATCATTCAGACACTGTGAACCTTACTGATGATCAACCCGAACTTCTGTTCGGACTAGAAGTAGATGGTCGAGAGGATATTGGGGATGTTTCTCCTTTTTACATCAGTCTAAACATACACGACTTGATCTTGCATAACACTATGCTCGATTCAGGTGCTTCCCACAATATGATGCCTAAAGCAGTAATGGAGAAACTGGGTCTGGAGGTCACCAGACCTTACAAGGATTTACACTCATTCGACTCCAGTAAAGTTATATGTATTGGCCTGATCAAGGACCTGTGCATCACCTTGGTTCAGATTCCTGCAAAGAGCATGGTAATGGATGTGGTAGTTGCAGACATCCCTCCAAAGTACATAATATTGCTATCCCGGTCTTGGGGGGCTGAGTTGAGAGGAACCTTGCAGATAGATATGTCTTATGCCACTATCCCTGTTTTCGGGCAACAAAGAAGGCTATACAGAGAAACATTGATGAAATACATGGTCAATAGCCAAGAAAAATCACACAACTATCCCCTTTCCTCTGCGCATTCCGAGTTGAATTATTTTATCTTGTACAATAATGGTGACGCGGGAGAACAAGATACTCAGATGACAGAAGATACATCTAGTCAGGATGAAGTCCAAGAAACCATTGAGGTAGCCAGGATGAAAAACGTGATAACTGAAGAGCTTCCGACAGATTTCTGGAGTATGGATTTTGACGGAGCAGTAAGAAAAAAAGGAGCTGGAGCAGGAGTCTGGCTGCATAATCACAGAAATAGGTATTTAGAAAACCATTCTTACAAGTTAAATTTCCAATGCACTAAAAATATTGCCGAGTATGAAGCCTTGATGCTCGGTCTGAAGCTATTGAAAAGAGTTGGTGCTAAACAAATTATGGTAAGAGGTGACTCTGAGTTGATAATCAAGCAAATCAAAGGTGAGTACGCTGCCAAACACCCACGTCTTAGAGCTTATAGGAATGTTGTTCTTGATTCCCTTAGATGTTTCACTGAAGTTGACTTGCAGGTAATGCCGAGGGGAAAAAACATTCTGGCGAACGGATTGGCCATGTCAGCAGCCACATGTAAGATTCCTTTCTGCCCGACTCGCTCATACACTGTTGAGGTGAAATGCAGACCAACCATTCCCGACAATATCAGGTATTGGAAAGTGTTTGGTAATGATGATCAAATCGAAGACTTTTTGCAGTGTAAAAACGACTTTGAATGTACAAATATATATTTAGAGAACGAAGATGAAAATGTAAATATATCTGATTTTGAAATTGATAGTGTAAATAGCTTAGATTCAGGAGAATTAGGCGATGACGAAATGGATGCCGATGTGTTACATTTGAAAAGCAATGTTTTGCCTAGGGGCCTAGTTCCTTTAGAGGACTTGTTCGATTTTAATGACGTAGCCAAAAAATTGAAAATTGAAGCACATGGGCAAGAGGTGGAAGATTGCAATATAGGGACCGAAGAAAAACCCAGGATAGTCAAATTATCCAAATCACTGCCCCCTGAGCAAAAACTCAAATACATTGAGCTATTCAAAGAATATTTAGATGTCTTTGCCTGGGGTTATGAGGATTTGAAAGCTTACGATACCAGCATCATACAGCACAGGATTCCACTAAAAGAAGACCAAAAACCATTTAGACAGAAACTTAGGAGGATAAATCCCAAGTTGCTCCCTCTGATAGAAAAGGAAATCAAAAAAATGTAGATGCCAAGATCATAGTCCCGTTGCACTTTTCCAAATGGGTCTCTAATTTGGTCCCTACACGTAAGAAATCTGGGGAAATCAGACTCTGCATAGATTTCCGAAATTTGAATAAAGTCTCCCTGAAGGATAATTACCCCTTGCCGAAAATGGACCATATCCTACAAAGGGTGGTCGGATCCAGTCAAATTTGTTTTCTGGACGGTTTCTCGGGTTATAATCAGGTCCTAGTTCACCCAGATGACCAAGACAAAACCGCTTTCACCACACCATGGGGTAATTTCAAGTATGTGAAAATGCCTTTTGGTCCGATGAACGCAGGAGCCACATTCCAGAGAGCGATGGATATCGCCTTTGTGGAAGAATCGGGTAAGTTTATTGTCGTCTATTTAGATGATGTAACTGTGTTTTCCCGATCTGATGACGAGCACCTGCGACATCTTAGACAAGTCTTCAAGAAATGTAGAAGGTTTGGGATTTCTTTAAATCCTAAGAAAATCCTTTTCGGGCTAGAGGAAGGTAAACTGCTAGGAAATATCATCTCCAAGGATGGAATCAAAATAGACCCTAGCAGAATTGAGGCCATACAAAAATTAGAACACCCAAGAAACCTTAAAGAATTACAGTCTTTTGTCGGGAGAATAAACTTTCTACGAAGATTCATTCCCAATCTGGCAGAGCTCCTCAGAAAAATTAAAAATATGCTAAAAAAGGATGTAAAAATAAAATGGGACTCAAAGTCCAGACAGTCTTTCGAACAAGTCAAACAAGCACTCACAGAAGCCCCCGTTTTGATCAGTCCTGATTTTACTAAGGATTTCTATCTTTTTTCTTTCGCTTCCGAACATACTATATCAGCGGTGTTACTACAAAAGAACAACGAAGGGTATGAACAACCCATAGCTTTATTTAGTAAAGCGTTAAGAGACGCTGCCCTGAATTACAAGATAATGGAGAAACAAGATTTTTCCTTGGTGAAATCTATAAAAGATTTTAGGGTCTATATTCTTCATTCTCATACCATTGCATATGTTTCGAATGTGGTAGTAAAAGACATTTTGACACAGGAAAATCCGGATGGAAGAAGGGGAAAATAGATTGCTTTCATTTTAGAATACGATATAGAGATTAAGCCTACAAAACTAATCAAGGGTCAATGCCTGGCAAAATTAATGGTTGAATCTAATTTCCATGCTCTTGACATTAACTTTTTAGTTGCAACAGATGAACAGGGCGATATGGCGACTCTAAGTGTAAGAGAGGTATTCCTCAACTGTCCATGGTACGCAGACCTTATATTCGTTTTGCAAAATTTACAAGCTTCCCCTAGTTTGACTAAGACTAAAGCTAGATTTTTAAAGTTGAAAGCCTTAAAATTTTGTATTTTAGAAGGCAATTTGTATTGGAAAGATCCTGGAGGCATTCTGTTAAATTGTTTATTGAAAGATGAAGCTGACAACGTGTTACAGGAATTTCATACAGGAGAATGTGGTGGCCATCTGAACTGGAAGGTCACAGCCAACAAAATACTCAGAGCTGGAGTCTATTGGCCCACCCTATTCGCCGATGTACATCATAAAGTGACTGCATGTCATCAATGTCAGTTGTTTGAAGGCAAAAGGAAACTCCTCCCTCTCCCCTTGAAACCGATCTCAGTTGAAGCCCCTTTCCAGCAATGGGGACTCGACTTCATTGGAGAAATACACCCCCCGTCTTCAGGCCAACACAGGTGGATTCTCACTGCCACCGATTATTTTACCAAATGGATCGAAGCAGTACCAAGCAGACAAGCCATTGACTCTATTATTATCAAATTCCTTGAAAATAATATCTTGTCTCGCTTTGGATGTCCTAGAAAGATTATTACTGATAATGCAGCTACGTTTCGGTCGAAGAAGCTCATAGATTTTTGCAACCAGTATCACATTGGTTTGGGGAATTCCACAACTTACTACCCTCAGGGGAATGGGCTGGTGGAATCTTCAAACAAAACCTTGGTAAATATCATCAAGAAAACATTGCAGGAAAACAAGAAATCGTGGCATAACAAGTTCGTGTTTTCCTTGTGGGCTAACAGACTGACCACCAAGAGGTCAATTGGTATGTCACCATACCAGTTGGTCTATGGCACAGAAGCGGTTTTCCCCACTTCTTTGGGAGTCCCTGTCATGATGTTGCTTCAAGATGTACAAGCCGAGCCAAATGAATCACAGAGAAGGATCAACCAGATGATCCATTTGCAACAGTCTAGGGAAGACGTTTTCAACAAGACTCAGGTAATCCAAGAAAGCATCAAGAAGATTTTTGACAAAAGAACGAAGGAGGATGATTTCGAGCTCGGGGACTTGGCGCTGAGATGGGAAGGCTAGAAATGAAGACAAGGGAAAGCATGGAAAATTTGACTGTCTGCGGAGAGGACCATACATGATCCAAGAATTCAAGGGAAATAACGCTTTCTTGCTGAACAACACTGATGGGACAGATCTGTCGGGAGGACCTGTAAATGGAAGAATGCTGAAACATTATGTGCCACCTCAGTAGAAGCTCGAGTTCCACTCACCATTGTACATACCATTTTTATTTTTTCACCTGCATTTTCTAAGCGAATAACATTAGTCAGTTAGTTGAAGCCCGAAGAGAAGGCCCTAAGTTGCTGACCACTGTTCTTCCAATTTTTGAGAATAAAACCAATCAATCAACGAAGGCTACTAGGCAGAAGTTTTCAGAATGGCAGGAACCAGGATTCTTGGCACTTCACAGGGCAAGTACCATCCCCAGGTGGAGCCGCTGTTATCATCCTATAAGTTATAGGATCAACTGGTGACTAGGATATTATCTGTCTATAGTGTTTTAGTTGACAAATGATATTTCATTATGCAAATAATTTGAAAAGAAAAAGAAAGAAAAAGAAAAAAGAAAGAAAAAGAAAAAGAAAGAAAAAGAAAAAAGAAAGAAAAAGAAAAAGAAAGAAAAAGAAAAAAGAAAGAAAAAGGAAAAAAGAAAGAAAAGAAAAGAAAAAGAAAAGAGGGCATAAAAGAATTCAATAAAATCCCCATGCAATAATGACAACTTGGTCCATACCTTTAAAGCATGGCCAAGTTCCTTTTAAATTGATGTTGATAGGGTAGTGAATGAGTTTGGCTAAACAATTTAATCTTAGCCAAAATGTCTAGGTTAGATTAGTGAATAAATCTGGCCAAACTGTCTAATCTTGGTCAGATAGCCCCAGGGTAGAGTAAATTCTTAACCCAACAGTCTAATCTGGGTTAATCATCATAGGAAGATAGGTTTGAATGTAGGCTAGTTGCCTTGTTTCTTCATTTCAATAAAAACCAGTTTGATGTAAGTGTTGCACCATGTTTTCAGATGCTTAAAAAGATCGTTTGCCTAACCCCTTGGTGGTGTCTACTTGGAAAACCTTGGAAAACCCATAAAAAATAGTTACCCTAAGTTTTTCCCCGACGCATGTGTTTTCTGCCCCCCACTTATGCCCCTTACACATATCAACGGTCCCGATCGTGGCGCCCAGATCTACGGTGGACAGAGCATTCCGGACCCCCCCGATCGTTCTGCTTTTAACCCGGGGGGGGGGGGGGGGGGGTCTAGAATGTTATTCTTCCTCTAGCGGGTCCCTTATTATATGTGGCGTAAATCTATTGCCCCCGAGTCCCATCACCATTTTCTATCTGACAGACCTCCGTCACCACGGGACGTCACCTTCCACCTTTCCCGAACTATTCATGTCCCATAACTACTGTCAGTCCTTCCCCCCTTTTCGCTCGTCGCAAGCCCCTTATTATGACTTTCACATCCAATCGACATCTGCCACGTCACCCGTCCGTATCCCTCCGCCACCGTCACCTGCCATCTCACCCTCAAATTGATCCGTTGGCCATTTATTACTGGGTAACCTATCCGTTATCCAGCTGACCTATCTCCCGTGCCCAA
This sequence comes from Picea engelmannii, assembly GCA_009831015.1. Classification (NCBI taxonomy): domain Eukaryota; kingdom Viridiplantae; phylum Streptophyta; class Pinopsida; order Pinales; family Pinaceae; genus Picea; species Picea engelmannii. The sequence goes on along the minus strand of WSFP011430797.1, from coordinate 11,073 downwards.
CCGACCCTCGTTTAAATAAAACTACCATTATTCCCCCTTACTGTCTCCATTTACCCATCGCACCAGAGAAATTTACCGCTTACTCCTCCGTTACAGTCCTTTTTCCTCATCCACAGTCAGTTGCCCCCACTAACATTGTGTTTTATTACAGGTACTGTTGCAGAGATGGCGCCAAAATCCAAACAAGCAGAAGGAGAGGAGAATCTGTTTCTTCCGCCTCCTGTCGACCTGGACAAGATCCCACTGGTTGAAAAAGACCAATTAATCTCAGACACCAAATGCGATTTTGATTTCTCAGACCTCCAGTCATGGCTCAGGGAAGTTTTCCTAGACCAGAGTGATGAAATTGGACTCTGGGAGTCCAATTTACCCCTCTACCTTTTCCCTCAGATCCACCATTTTCCCAAGTTCAGTCTCAAATGTCAAGCTCACTATATTCCTGAACAAAGAGCCGTCATCTCCTCGTCCGGAGAGATCCTGTTCCTCATCACGCCTGAATCCATAGACTAGATGATGCAAATCCCCTGAGTCGACTCTGCGTCTCCCTTCAACCTGGAAATTCTTACGGAATTGTACCAAAAAATGACCTTCCCCCAAAGAGCTCAAATATTCGAGCTTTCTCTTCCCCCATCCGCTCAATTTCCCTCCACAAATCCTCCTTACCCATCTTCCATGTTCTCCACTAAGGGAAACCAGGTCATCTCATCCCTTTGTGCGTTGTTAGTATACTATTCTGATCAGTGGGTAGATGAACCCATCCTAGGTTTTCTATCCATCTTCTCTACCGATGAAAATCCCACCACCAAGTTTGATTTCAGTACGTTCTTGGCAGAAAATATTCATGAACATTTCGTGAATTTCGGCACGGAAGGCATGTTCAGATACTCATCAATACTATCATACTTGCTCGTCTTCTTCCAGGTGAATAAGTTTGGCTTTTCCATGCAGAAAATGGATGGAGATGGTAGACCTCAGGCGGTCACAGCATGGACCTCCTTGCTCAAGCACAATTCTGCTTATTTCAGCTTCAAGGAGTTCATCGACCAATTCTACCACCCTGTGGTAAGTATGCTAGGTGGAAGGCCCAAGCCTCGGATAAACGATGAAGTCCAGAGAATCCTGCATCTCTCGGACAACACAAAGACCGGGGATTGGTTCTTGTATAAATATTACACTGAGATCAGAGTATACGAGTGTGAGTTGGCACTGTATAATTTTCCCAAGTATCTGTCCGTCAGAATATTTTCTTTAGAATATATAAGGCAGATTATTAATTCTGATGATATCCATTTTGTGTCGTTGAAGAAAAAGCAGCAGCTAAGAATCAAGGGGCAGATTGGCTCCTTCATCTGCAACAATCGTGGCACTGGGGAAGAAGCAGACAGGATGCTGAGGGAGATGAAGTTCTTCATGAGCTTCCCATGGAATTATGATCCATGTGGGATCATCTCAGGGATGAGGGTCGAGAACAAAAACATTCCATATATTCATTAGCCCAGGCCTGAAATTGAAAGATTTGCAAATCAGACAGTGTGGGAGCCCAACACATTGGTAGAAGTAGAACAACAAGCCCCCCCTGCCACTGTGTCACCAACGACCACGCCACAGGTCCCAAAAGAGAAAAGGCCGGGGAAATATTTGTCTCCACCTGTCACTGAGGTATCTTCTGAGGAATTCCAGCTGCATACCAAGAGGCCTAAGACTACTGCAACTCCTAGTCCGACCGGGGAAAAAGAAGCCCCGTCTACCACAGTGACCAAGTCTGTTATTCCACCCTTCGGTTAGAGAGTCCATAAGGCCATAACCTCTGCAGTGACGGAGAAATCTACAGATCCTCCATTGAGAACCCAGCCAGGCAAGGGGGGACCCAAGCTGAGTATTTTCGAGAAGTACGAGCTGATCAAGAAAAATAACCAGACCCTTACCAGCAGTACTTGTGCTCAGTTTTCGAAGAAGACGTCGACTACGCAGCATAGGCTTCTGTCTGCATTTGACACAGAAAAGGGAAGAATGCACATGGCCTTCCTCCAGGCACAAGTACCAGACCCCAAAGTGATCACTGATTATAAAAGGGCCACCTTCGAATTTTAGACGAAGGATGTGCATCCGGCCGATCAAATGGATCTGCACAAGCAGACAGAGGAAATGGTTTCCTACACGCTGGCACATGCTTCTACTGCTACTTCAAAATTACAGGTGTCCTTGAACAATGTTCAAACACAGCTCAAGCTGGAGAAGATATCGTCCTTTGCAAAGGAAAATAGGATCAAGACTTTGGAGGAGTTGGTCCTCAAGATCGGTTATGATCCTTCGAACGTAAAAGCAGTGGAGGAAATGATAAAGAAGAAAAATGCTAACATAGCCTCCTTGAGAAAACAACTGAAACTCCCGCCCATAGAGGATTCGCAGGCGAAGGAGATAACAGAGAAAGAAGGAGAGAAAGATGAGATGCTAAGGCTGCTCATGGAGAAGAATGCACATCTTAAAGAAATGGAGGCTGAGATGGAGAAGCTGTTAAATGAGAAAGATCAATTGAAGCCAATGGAAGTCATTCCATTGAGTGCTATCCCAATCTCAAGAGCAAGCACAACGTCAACAACATAAATCCCATCCGCGACTCCATTGACATCACAGGAGAAGACAACTGACCTTGTGAATTCCATGGAAAAGATGAACCTGTAGGAAACAGAGATCAACAGGCTTAAAAAGGAATTTGAGAACCTTCAGGAACTCAAAAATTCCTTCCAGACCAGCCTCTCCAAGGAAAAGCAGGTGACAGAGCGGCTCAAGCAGGAATTACAGCAGCTCCGAAAGAAAACAGTGGCAGGAAAGACTTTGGCCGAGGTTAAAGAGAATGTATGGACATACATCACTAAGTCCATGAATGAAATATGGCCAATGATCCAGATCATGTTCAAGCATAATGAGTTGGTGCTGAGAAGCAAACAAGACATTGAAAAGATCAGATCGGAACTGGGAGAGATGCCAACACAAGCGAACGAGATCATAAAATTCTTCAATTCGAAGACCAGGGAAGAGCTGGAAGAGATGAAGATTGAAGACAGAAAATATACCATCCTTGAGGTCAAAAGAGTTTTGACCAAGAGAGGATTAATGCTTCAGTTGGAAGAAAAGGTTCAGGCCATGGACCTGGGGGTACAAAAATTCTTCAGTAAGATTGAAGCTCTCCAGAAAAATGGCCTTCCTTGTCTGAAGGTAATCAATGATAAATTGATGACACTCCCAGACTATAAGAAGTGATTAGACGATGTGGCTAAGGACAGTTCAAAGTTTGCGGGCATTCAAGGGAGCATCACTGGCAAGGCATTCCTGGATGCCCTCCAGTGGGACATCAGTATCCAACACGAGATTCGATACATCTTCCTCACAAAGCCGACATTCGCCAAGTACATAGAAATGGACGAAGTGTATCGAAGACTGCTCAAAGTCAACATGCCCAGTCATCTCATATGGGAGGAGCTCTGTGATCTAATCGATTAGTAGATGAGCTGTCCCGGTCCAGTCAGCTGTCCAGTCAGACGAAGTCGTGCAGAGGCTTCATCAACGGCCTACCCAGAAATCAACGTGCAGTTACACCACATCATCAAGCAATTCCTAGATTTAGAAATTTTGTTAAGTTAGTTAGGCTAAAAATAGATTTAGCACGTCCTGGTCATTAATGACAGGATCTTTGTAATTTGAGTTATAAATACTTCATCTTTCGAAGTATCGAGGGTTGTTGATCTTCACACCCTGACGCTATCAGACTGTAATCTTTTGAAGAGATCTTCCATTAATAAAAAGGAGGCACTTTTATAGGATTCTTGCGTGTACTCACTGGTGATGTTTTTCTCTCTAAGTTGAATGTTATTCTCACTTTGTTAGCATATTGTTTTCCACATCTAATCTTTAAGAGTAACGAAAGTTGCAGGATTTATCTTGTATACCCTGTTTTCGGACTCGAAATATTTTAGTGTTTATCTTCTGGTGTTTTCAATTAAGAAATTCTTAACTGCTTCTTTGGTTGAAATTATCTTTCTCATATTTTCTTCTGTTCATCATTTAAGCTACTAAAATATCCAGTGATTATATTATCTCTCCCTATGAAAGTTTTTCCCTTGACGTTTCTGGTTTGTATTTCATATTTTATTAAAACACAGACCACATAGCCCAATGGAGGTGTAGACTATCTCAACCAACTTGGAAAAACACTTTGACAACGAAAACCGACCTATTTATTTACCTAGCCTAATATTTGAAATTTGAAACATAGCTAAATCATATAGAGAGATCCCTCTCTGAAGTTGGAAGGGCTAGATCCCAGCTTCAAAAGTGGTTGGATAAAGTTACCTTAGTAGATTTCTTCTGCTGTCAACCTCTAGGAAATTTACCAAGTGCTAACAAGCATCACGATCTCGCAAGATAATGGATCATTCTATACACCTTAAACTTATCTTCGAACGTTGTCGCTACTTTCGGATTCGCTAGAATGAAAACAAGTGCAGCTTCTATGTAACGTCAGGACGTTTGTTAGGTTTCATCGTATCCACAACAGGGATCATGGTTGATCCTCTCAAGGTGGAGGCAATAATCCAGTTGCCCCCCCCACGCACAATCCTTCAACTTCAGAGTCATCGCCAACTATGCCGAGATCTCCAAGGGATTTATGCGTTTACTAAAGAAAGACGTCCCCTTTTACTGGGACAATGCCTCTCAATGCTCTTTCAACGCATTAAAACATGCCCTCACAACTACCCCTTTGCTACGACCACCTAACTATAACAAAGATTTCTTATTATATCTGGTTTCTGCAGAGTCAACCATTGGCATGGTTTTAGTTCAGGAAGATGACTTGTTCTCAGAATACATGATCTATTACCTGAGCCGAGGCCTCGTAGGACCGGAACTCAATTATTCTCATATAAAAAAACTTGCATTGGTAGCAGGTCATGCTGTTCAACAGTTCCGTCATTACGTTCTGTTTCGCAAGACCACTGTCATTGCTGTCATGAATCCATTTCAGTACATGTTGACATGACGGGTAATAGGCGGAAAAAATAGTAGATGGATGGTCATCCTCCAGGAGTTTGTCTTAGACTTCATTTCAGCAAAGTCCAAAAAGTCACTGGTCTTCGCAGAGCTTATTTTAGAACTTCCGGTTGAGTCAGGTGATGTTGTGCTTGAAGAATTGCCTATCTGGGGAGATATGTTTTTTATCACATCTTCGGATCCCTGGTACGGAGATATACTTATCTATCTCCAGACTTTGAAGTGCCCCACTTTTGCTTCTCTTGAGGAGCATCGACGTATACACCATCATGCTAAGAAATATCTCATACTCAATGATATGTTGTATCAGAGAGGTGTAGACTACATCCTATGCCGATGTCTCACTCATGAGGAGGCAGTTATTGTGCTTAACGATTTCCATACCAGATCTTGTGGCGGTCATTTGTCTAGGTTGGTGATAGCCCAAAAGATTCTATGAGCAGGTTACTTCTGGCCAACACTTATCAAAGATTGTATAGAATCGGTCAAGAAGTGCCATCCGTGCCAAATCTTCTCTCGGAAGATGAGGGAACATTCCGCTCCCATGTTTCCTGTCATCACAGTTGGTCCCTTCACCAAGTGGGGGATTGATTACACTACTTGCAACCCCCCTTCAGCAAGGGGGCATCGCTATATCATCGTAGCTGTCGACTACTTCACAAAGTGGGTGGAAGCTATGCCAACGTTTAAAGATGATGGAGAGACTGCAACCCTCTTTTTATTCAACCAGATCATAGCAAGGTTTGACGTACCGAGAGAGATTGTTACTGACCATGGCAGTCACTTTCAGAACCAAATGATGACCGAATTAACATCAAAGCTTGGGTTATGGAAAGAACATTCATCACCCTACTACCCCCAAGACAACGGGCAGGTGGAAGTTGTAAACAAAACTCTTAAGACTATTCTACAATGAACTATCAATTTCGCCAAGTCAAATTGGCATTTGATGCTATACTCGGCATTATGGGCTTACCGAACATCTATTAAGACTGGAACTAGTTTCTCACCTTTTCAACTTGTTTACGGGCTGGAGGCAGTCTTTCCCATCGAATGTCAGATCCCGTCTCTAAAATTGGCAGTACAATTATTTCCTGACACTTCTCCACTCGAAGAACGGTTAGTATACCTTGAGCAACTCACTGAACATCGTTGTGATGCGGCCCTGGTCAATGAGGCTCACAAACATAAGGTCAAGTGTCAATATGATAGGTCCATTCATCCTTATATTTTCTCTGAAGGCGACCTTGTCCTGGTCTATGACCAAGATAAGGACCCCTTGGGGGCAGGAAAATTCAAACCCATGTGGTTTGGGCCTTTCATCATGAAAGAGGTACTAAAAAAGGGCGCCTATCGTCTGGTTGATTTCGAAGGGAATTCTTTGGCGGAGCCTAGAAATGGGCTCTACCTCAAGAAGTATTACTGATAGGCAGGTCATTGTGGGTAACTTTTTGTAACATATGTATAGTCTTTGTACTATTAATTTTTTGTTTCTTTTAAATGTTATGGACGTGTCATTGATGTTATATTTTGTGAATATGGTAGATGTCAAGTGATTCCGAGGTGTTCGTTGGGTATGCAGACGGTGCTAGTCGACACACTTGGAGGCTTTCCTCCACAGCGTGGGTAATATTTACACCTCAGGGCCAGTTGTTATCCTCCGGAGGTATATGCTTAGGTGACACCACAAATAATGTCACCGAGTACAGTGCAATTATTGAGTTGCTTCGTGACACTTTGTCATTGGGTATCTCTCATCTCTGGGTTGATCTCGATGCTCAATTGGTTGTGTCTCAGTTAAACAGAGTATACTAGGTTCATGATCAAACTTTACACCAACGATTCCTTAGGGTACGTCTCTTAGAATGAAACCTTGATTATATTACATATTTTCATGTTCCTAGGAGATTAAACCAAATTACAGATACTCTAGCTAATCAAATTTTAGATTGGCATCTTGCACACATATGAAAGAACTTTGACATAAGCATGTAAATACATTTTTTCACATGTGATCCATAAGACACAAAAGACCAAAAACCATATATAATATCATAAAAGTAACCAGAGTACATAGATGGACGCAAACGCCTCAAAAATAGGACAAATAACGAGTCACAGGGCTTATGCCCTCAAAAAATATATACAAGTAGTGCTCGTGGCACATAAGATATCTAAATAGGTTCAGGGCCTATGGGCCCTGTTATACTGGTCCACAGCATGGGCTAAATGCCTAAACAATTGGACCCACATCCGAGGTGCCCCCACTACATGAGGCTGCATGGATGGCGACAGGTCCTCAATCTCTGCCATTGAGACTGTGCGAGTGAGTGCAGAAAAATTCCGCTCAACTCGTCTAAGTACCCTCTCAGCCTCCATGACAGGGAGGTCTCCTGCTACTACTGGTCCCCCGGTAGTGGCAGCTGCGGCCCCTGGCCGAGGACAACGCTTGTTCCTTGCATAATCGGCAGGTCGCACTAGTCCCACATCTGCATGCAACAAACGTATATCCGTCAAATACTCTGGCATATAAAAAAAATGATATATATAACAAAAACGACATAAAAATCACATATACAACAAAAAAAAACTACAAAGGTGGAGACTTACCCATCTCCCCTCGCTCCTCACCAGGAGGGAAGGGTATCTCAGGATCTCTCGAAAAGTCTATCCCTGCATATGGGTAATCCTCGATCACAGGGATCTGCCATGATAGCTATCAAAAAAGTCATCATCGAAGGACTCATTGGTCCTTCCACCACCCTGTCACTGCAGTAATCATACCCATCTACATACAACAGGAAAAGAGGCCTCATGTCCTCATACCACTACCCGAGGACTAAAGCTCAGAACTCTCTCGAAAAAGAACAAACACAAAATAGTCCCAAACTCGAAGTTCCTCTGTGTCCGCTGACGACAATCTGTCAATTGCCTCTTCATAAAATCCAGTAGTGTGGTACTCTAGTCAAAATTTTTTGCATTCAAGCACTGGATAGCACAGTTCATCTGTGCGCGGGACGCCTGATGCAAGGCCGTTGAACCGGTAATCCGCCCAATGAACAATAATATCGCTTGCAGCGATAGGTTAGTGATCTTACTTATGGGCACCTGGGAGCTCAAACAGGTTGTCCCAGCCTCACAGTGCAGGGCTATCAGTTCCGCTATGTTATGCGACCCCTACGAAAACATCCTGAAATTGACTAGTTCCCCTCTCCTTGAGAGGCCAGTCAAAAAGTAGATATCCTCGGTGGTGGGCACTAGTGATTGCCCCTCTAGCATGAAATCCTTTGCATCAGGGTGCCAATAGTCAACCAAGGCATTCATTAGCCTCATTTGCGCCCGTATAAACGGACATAGGAAGAACTTTAGCAAACCACATTGCATCAACGCAGCCACGGAATTCGAATCTCCGGCAACCAACTCACCAACTTCTTCATGCTCCCTTTCCCTCCAGTGGAAATACATCCTGCCAAAACAACAAAGTACAAAAGGGTGAGTGAGTGCTGTTTGGTTCTTTTTTCTATAAAGGGAGGTCCACGCGGGCTATCTAGGTGACAGTCGCATGTACACGAGGGCAAGTTTTACTCTGCCTAAGTGTACACACGGCCTGTCCAGAGACAACCCACGTGGACCTAGGGCCGACCTTTTAAAGGGCAACGCCCACCCAAAACATGAAATAAAAAACAAAAATAAAGAATTGAATAGCTATATAGGAGAGTTTGTACTTACTTGGTCTAGATGAAAGTTTGTTTCGTCCACTGTAGCTCCCGGAATCATTGTTTTTATCAAAGGGGGTCTTTTGGCTCCAGAGTCAATTTCCAAATCAACAATGGTGATAATGAGCTGCCAACTTCTATTTATAGACTTTTTGGCCTATTTTTGTCACTTTTTTGGCCTCCCTTATCATTTTCTTTATACCAAAAACCATTTAGAGTGATTCAGGAGTTATATGGGAGGGATTTGATCGGGTATTGGGACATTTTTTTTGAGTTTTGAGTAAATTTTGACGGTCCATGAAMWTTTTTCCRATGATCAACTTGAGCATATAGGTTAGGTTTCTACCCTGATTTTTGTATCTGGTTGTTTTTTTCATTTGCCATAGGATCAATCCCATCAGATTGTGACACAKAACCATCATCTYTGCTTTAGAAGTGTCGCAACTTGGTGGTAGAGCTTACCGGAACATGGATGCCCTAGGTAGATCCTAGTTGCATTATGGCATTCATGATGTCTCTAAAAACACTGTAGGCTYGGGAGTCCTTATAGTCTTTCCTGAATATGAGTTTGAGCCTCATTTGCATGATTCTTCTTYWCTCTTGACCTCACCCTTAGGACTCCCAAAAAATAACGGGYCTTCTTTTAAGCCATTTTCAGACCCTCTAAATATGAAAAGATTGCCGAGYGATCTTGTGGCCTTTCAYGCTCGTTAAACTGAAATTTGAAGTCACGTCTRTCTGAYAGTAGTTTACCYCTTTTTTGGTCYGGACGATCAACTGTACAAACAAAGGTATACTCTATGGARTTTCAGCTCTATAGAAGAGTACTCTYAGGTATAATTTTATCCCTTTTTCGGGCTTGASGGACTAAACTTACGAAGAAGGAACCMMAATGGAGTCCATAGTTAAGCTCTTTTCAGGCTCCMTAAAATTGAAAAGATTACCRAGTGACCTTATTCTTTCACACTCRTTAAATTGGTCYAGAAGAACATTTCTGACGGAGTCCATAGTTAAGCTTTTTTCAGACTCCTTAAAAATGAAAAAAATAGCCGAGCGATCTTGTCCTTGTCACACTCGTTAAAATGATTTTGAATCGACGTCTAATCGGTGCTAGTTTACCCTTTTTCGAACCAACTAGACTATCTTTGAAAAATGTACCCCAATGGAGTCTCCTTTTATGTTTTTTTAGACTCTCTAAATATGAAAAACCATCGAGCTTACCTTCTCTGGACTCGTTAAACTTACATCGAAGGACGTTACCATGGTGTGTTTTGTTAACCGCATTTGCATACCTTCTATGTCAGCCTAGTAACAATTTCTTTCTACATTTTAACAGCCTTGGCCCCCAGAGGATTTTTCTCAAGTATCATTATTTAGAACATCAGTATTGTCCTTGTGCCTTGAGCTTGTATGTTTGCAACAATCATTCCTCCTTTTTAACGTAATATTCCTTTATTCTTTTTCCACAATTATTGAAAAGGACAAAAAAAAATTCAAATATACCCCAAAAAGAGGAAGGGAAAAGTATTTTCTTTATTGGCAGCACAATGAGTCGCCCTTGGATAAAGAATATCTGTCCGTTTATTCATCAGACTATGGGATGTAGTACGACCTTAGGAAGCCTTTTCTTGCTATATAGAGTTGTGTCCTACACCATTTGGTTATCCTTCCAAACATATGGAGAGCTTGCATTGCCTCCTGCTTCGTAGACTTATGATTAATTCCATGCTGCCTAAGTCTCATCATTTGTCGTGCTATTATCCAAGGGAAGTTTTTCACCAAGCCTGAGTCGTCCCCTCTGCAATATGTCTCTTTTTCTCATACCCGACCATCTTGAACATCCAATCAAGTCCTTGTTCGAAATCACTGAAGCCTTCAGTCTGATCATCAAGATTATCAAGTCCATGACCGACGAGCCGTCTAAGACCTCGGGTAGTGAAGTCTTCCACTCATATTACACTCCTACCCAAGTTTTGAATATTTTGAAGTTGTTGCTCGATCTCTGAAGATCTCATCTCTAGCCATCAGGCCGTATCAACTTCTAGAAGATGGATATTCTATATGTATATCTTTTCGATTTTGAGATGTAGCTCCGCTGTGTATTATTCATGGCTACTCTTTATATAGTTATATGACATGGATCAACAATGTATTTGATTGGTAGCCATGATTCTATTTTATCCCGAGCATGGGTATGCCCACCTCAGTGAGACATTTGTTATTTTGCAGACGACACCTCCCGGTTCCTGATCCTTGGTCTCAATCGTTCAACACATCAGTAAAGATTGGTAATGTATTTCGGCCATCA